>MU204323.1:4285-19584 GCA_017309775.1 Paedocypris sp. Pulau Singkep | reverse complement strand
ATATATATATATATATATATATATATATATATATATATATATATAATGGACAATTTTCTTTTCTAAACACACATTTTCAATAAAAGGAAATTTAATAAAAAACATTTCCTTATTCTTTTTCCCTAATTTGCATAGTGACTTTGCATTGGTCTCGAACCAAGAAAAGCGGCATATAAATAAACTTGAAACTTGAACTTGAAATAAACAAGCAAACTGAAAGTTCACAGTGACAAAGATTGAAAAAAATAATTTAACAGAGTTTAGGCAAAAACAAACAGAGTGTATATACAAGAAAATACACATTCTTGTATGCCGTTCAGTCGGACAATCATCACCATGGAAACAAGTGACACAAAGTGAACCAGACGTGTGCGCGACACACTACAATCCGACATCCATTATCCTCGGTTAATTCACTGGACAGTAAATTGAATTCACATCCTTTGGGAAGACGCTTTTAATTTGTGTCAGTTCTGGAGAGTCTGTGGCAATGCCAGATGCTTCCTATGATTGATCACTGGAGGCTGCTGACCCAAAATTACTAATCGCATTCACAGACTCTCAGCGTCCGCACGGCTAGTTAAGTGCACTTCACAGGCCACTTCTCCTGTGCCATGCGCCGATCATTTGGAGCTGCCTGTCATCTGCATTCAACTGCCACTATTACGTGGAAATCAAGTTCGTAGAAACACTGAAGCATCTTTCATGTTTTCATGGTGATTTGATTTTAGGTTCTAAACCTTTAGTGCACATTTCTAAAGGCTTAAAAACCTTTAGAAATGTGAAAAATATAACCACACTGATCAAAGTCAATTGCAAATATTGTCAATTTCATTTTAGAGGTTAAAGAGACTTGAAAGCTCTTGCGCTCTTTTATTTTTTTGGACATGTAAACTCCAGCTAACCCTACCTTCCTATTATTAATAATAGTGTCAGAATAGGAGCGGATGTTTGTGTGAGTCAAATTTAAGAATTCAGAAAGACACTTTCTCTCTCAGAAGAATGCACACTCGGTGGCCAAAAAAGCACACACAGGTACACACATTCAAACTCTCACTCAGTCATATGGCCAATTTTTATGGCTCCAATTCCCCTGAAAGCACGATTTAGCACTTTGGGGAGAAATCTGTGACCTGAAGGAAGCAAAAACATGCAAACTCCACTTAAAGGCCTCTACCAGAACTTGACTGCACAGAATTGCCAGAGATAAAAATTTCTCCAGATGTTTCTATCAAAAACAACCTTCTTCTTCACTGCACATTAAGAGCTTCAGAATTATATAATTGCCCTCAACTGTTTAGAATTTAATAAAAATGGCATTGCAACCCACTTGTGAATTGGATCCCACCAGTTGAGATGTTCAATAGAATTAAGTTCTGTCAACTAGAGCTACATACACTATAGTACCAAACGTATTTGGTCACCTGCCTTGACTCACATACTGTATGAACATAAATGCTATCCCATTCCTAACCCATAATGTTCAATATGATGTCGGTTCACCTTTTGCAGATATTACAGCTTCAACTCTTCTGAGAAGACTGTCCACAAGGTTGAGAAGGGTTTTTTAAGGAATTTTTGACCATTCTTCTAAAAGAGAGGTCGCACGCTGATGTTGGCCGAGAAGGCCTGGCTCCGCTCTAATTCATCCCAAAGGTGTTCTATGGGGTTGAGGACAGGATTCTGTGCAGGCGAGTCAAGTATGTCCACACTAGACTCTGTCATCCTTGTCTACATTCAAAGTTCCTTTCATTGGAACTAAGGGGCCAAGCCCAACTCCTGAAAACCTCATCATTTTGCTGGGTATCAATACGTTTGATAATATAGTGTATATCAATGATTGCACCACGCATGTACGTATCTATTGCATGAGCAAATATATGTGCATTCCAGAAACAGCCATAAGTTCTAAGATAGGTCAATGTAGATCAGTAGCGTAGAGTGTAGATAATGAGTTGGTTTATAATGTAAACAAGCTGCTCATAGAATATGCCTTATTAAACTTTCTTTCACTGTGGGATTCATTCATTCATTTATTTCTTTCCCTGAGATCTCTTACCATCAATTTATTGTTTAATGAAAAATCTGCAATCGTTCTACCAAAATGCTGCTCTACCAAAGTGTCTCCAGCTTCTATCAGGTGATTCTATTTATTTTCTGACCATTAAATGCATGACTAGGTATGAAATGGAATGACCAGCAGACCCCTCTGCGTCTGAAGGTGGGACAGAATCCCTGCATTGGTGGCCATAGTGTGACGCACAGATATACATTTTCACACTCACACCATTGTGTGATCTACTGATAACCCAGAGGAAACCCACAGTAACACAAGAACAAACAAACTCTACACCTTATTGAATTCAACTTTTCTTTTCAATTCAATAACTGTAAGTAGTCTTTTTAATACAGTCCTGCAGAGTTCCGCAATCATTGATCCTTAGTCCAATTACACATTATATTCATTTGTATCTTGGGGATTCATCAAGATTTTCCAAGAGTTTTTCCATTACATGGTGTTAATTAATTTCTAATTTTACTCAGGTAAAACATTTTCTGAACTTTGTGCTGAGATTTATTTGTGCTGCATTGACAAGAAATGTACAAAAAGCATATTTTATACACCGTGTTGTACACAAACACATGTGTAAATAATATAGCAAATTAGTGAAAGAAGTGTTATTTCAAATATTTGACAAAAATTGAGTGGTGGAGTCTAGATTTAGGAGTCCATGTCCTGTGCTGAGTAGGAAGCTTTATGGTTTCTTCTTTCTGCCAAATGTATATCTCTGTAAATGTATACCAAATGAGAGAAATTTTTTATTAAAGAGCGAATGTCTGATTTCTATAAGGTTAGAGGCTGTCAGGCTGTTCCCATTCTTTGTTCCTTGTTGTCATGGCGTCTCGGTCTAGCCTCCCAGATCCACCAACCACTTGCCATCTTAGAAGAGATCAAGACACTTTGTTTCTATATTTGCTGCAATTTATTGCTAAAACAAACAGAAAATACTAATAGAGGCTCTATGTGGCATCTAATTTCACACAGGTAAAAAATATTCTGTAATTTGTAAATATAGTAAATTAATGAAAGAAGTGTTTTTTTAAATATGAATATGAAATATGAAAATATATTTGTATTATACACAGAGAAATGATCACTATAAGGTTCCAGTTATTGTTCCTTGTTGCCATAGCATCTCTGTTGACGCGTAGTCATGTGACCTACTGGGGATTGTGAAATAAAAATAAAAGATATTTCAGATACAGAAAATGTCTTGCATATTGATAGTAATTGGTCAATAACATTTCTAGGAAGTAGAAAGGACCATAAAGGCAGAGTAGATTCTGGTCACTGCACTTTGCATTTCCTGTAGTTCTCAGTAAGTTCTCAGTTCTCAGTCAGACCAGCCACCACACCCCACACCTCCCCACTCTCCTAATGAGCCAGGTAAAGACAGGTAACAACGACATTTACACTTAAAGTAAAGCAAATTGCAGCTATCAAGCTAGCCATATAGCTACCTTCTACTGAGAAAGAGCTGAAATTTCAGTAATATTTGTAATATATTAAAAAATATATATAGATAAAAATCAATAATAATTTGCATAGAAGCCAACCTCATCTGCTCTCAGAATGTAGACCCAGAGTTTAGTCTGAGAGATTGGTGGAACTCACTGGCGGGAATGGCTATATTCATTGTATCCTAAAACATGCTGTTTTGTTTCCTTATTGTATTGTATCTCTTACAGTTTAAAAATGGGAATACATACATTACAATTGGCAGAATGGTCCGGTGGAAACAGTGGAAGTGTCAAGGAAACATTCAAACCTCCTGAACATGTCACTCCCACATTGCCCATCACTGTAGTTCTGAACACCTAATTACACTCCACAGACACTTTAAAAGAGCAATTGCCCCACAGTCTAATTGCCTGTTGTCAGTCACGTTACACAGACACACTTCTAACCTGATTCTAATTCTTCTATCAGAATTCCTTCCTTAATTCTATCAGTGATTCTACATTTGTCAGTGTTGGTTATTTCCCAACAAGCGTGAACAGATATTATAATACTACACCCAACACCAGTGACCAAGCTGTCTTCATCTGTTGACTGACTCTTTCAGTGGCACAATTTGTACATTTTTTATTTACTTTTCTATATTTACGTTTAAATTCAAAATTACGAATAGAACATTTTTCTACTGAATACAAACAGCAACAATTGGCAAAAGACTCTGTGCTACTGCTTGTGAGAGTAAATAATATATGAATCATTTATAAAGCATTGTTTTTACAACAGGCATTTGCAAATGCAACTCTAAATGCTTTATTCATGCTTTATAAGTATCTTTTTAATATGCAAGCACCTATTTAAGGATCAGTTCATCATTTATAAATTAAGCTTTTATTCACTATTCAAATTAATTATGCAACCAAAGACTAACATTTACTCAGTGTTAAATGCTTTATTCACATGTAATCCTGTTTAACTTGTGATTAATTCAGATGGCTCTTAAGCATTTTCTACCTGTCAGTTAACTGTTTTCATGAGCTTCTCTAAATTGATAACTATGTGTGCTATGTAAAGCTTAAATTGTTAATGACAGTTGAAAAGACTGAAGAAAAAGCACTAGACTAGGGGAACCAGATCAAATAAGCATTTTTTAAAACTGCAGATAAATCACACAATATGTTTTACCATAAAACTATTATGCATACGTAGTTTTGCATCATAACTTACACATACCTTACACATACAATAACAAAGGTATTTTCTTGGATTTTACAAATCCATTTTTTTATCGTAGTAGTAGTTATGTCTATACATTTTATTTATACATGAATTAATGATTAACTGACCCGTAATACAGTGCAAAAATTATTATATTATTAAGCATAACATATAGTCGGTTTAATGTATGAATAAAACATTTATGCTTGTAATTATAAACAACTTCATGTCTATGTCACAAATCGACTGTCACTAGGACAAGTCACGGTGGGCTCACATGCACTTCCTGGGCGAGATCACGGCACACAAGGCGTTAAATGTCCAATGAGGGTTTATTCCAAAATCAAGGTCGGGTCACAGGCAGAGGGTCGGTATACGAGATAATCCAAAAAGACACATGAACACGAACAAGACTTGACAAGACTAGAGGCAAGAGTGACAGGTACAATGACTGACAAACTGGCATGATACTGACTGACTGATACATGTAACACAGGGACTTAAATACATAGACTAACGAATAACACAGAACAGCTGGGACACAGGACACGAAGCAGGACATGAACAACGGAGACAAAATCTTCAAAATAAGAGTCCAGATAAAGTTCAACATAAAAGTCCTCATCGGCTTTAAGCCGGAATCCATGACAGTCTAATAATGTGGGAACAATGCTTTATAAATGAACACAAACAAAAAGAGGTTTACATTACTACAAGTGAGGTACAGTAACAAAACGGGTGAAGCCAATAAACCAGCAAAAAATGGAAATAACAGAGTGAGGAAAAAACCTGTGTCTGCCTGTCACAAACCAAACACAGTCATGGCCCTTGTCAGAATACCAATCCTACAGCCTAAAAAGAAAAATGGAACCTGATTGTTGTTTTGTTATTTAGTTCATGTGTGATCTCACATTCCCAAGATTCATTTTCTTGCCAACATATAAATCTATAGCCTCCAATGTCTTGGCATGGGTGGTGATCTGATTAAAGTTGAACTTGAGACCTGCACAGTCGGCAGCTCCAGTGTTGGCAACTTAAACCTCTCAGTTGGTGGAATGAGAATTGATCGAGCAGGTTTCCTTTTTCAGTATGTTCTCAGTGCTTCAGTCTGCAAGTTTCCAACCATTGGCATATGAAGATATAGTTTCACAAAAAGAATTGGAATGAGATCTACTTAGTAACAAAAAGTGTTATTACACATTTAACATGTTTTTTGTTACATATGCTGAATGAATAATGCATTTATCATAAAAGAAGTGAAAAGTGAAGCTGAACTGGCCCAGGTGTTTTCAGCAGACATGCTTTTTTTCCTCACATTGACATTTTTGTATGTGTTGATATCATCTGACAACCTCAGAAAAGAGAACAATTGTGTTGTGATAAACCAGAGTCACATCCAGCAGTGTTTGAACTTCCTGCTACGAGCAGATTTCTATCCTCAACAAATACAGAAAGGTCACAACCTTTCTGTGAATGAAAAGCAATTAGGATAATCTTTTAGTGCAGTCATAACTGTAAAGGAAGCCGTTGCTCTGGGTTTAAGCCATTCATTTTCTCCAGAAGTCACATTTGTGGCACACACACACACACACACACACACACACACACACACACACACACACACACACACTTACACATACCTTTTTTCCGCATAGCAACTTTGCATTGATCTGAAACTAAGAAAAGCGCTATATAACTAAACTTGAACTTGAACATACACACATAATGCTTGATTAACATAACAATCCTAATTATGTTTGGATAATTGACTTGTGTTTAACATAAAAAAAAGTAAAAGCTTTGAAATTTCTCCTGCTTGGCTTATTTAGTGTAATCTACATATACGTATATATAAAAAGGGCTCAGTTCACACATTTGTGTGGAGGGTTAAATTGTGTACACGTGTATTGCAAATCCTTTGGTAGAGCTCATACACTCGGACACTACTGGTGTTATTCAAAATCTTGCATTTTTGCATTGATTATTGCTAAGCATAAAACACAGAATTTGGTTTTAATTAAACGAAGAACCTGGGACTCACCTGCCGTTAAGTTGAATGTGCATTGATGAAAGCTACTGATGAACTTACTAAAATCATTTTATTGAGTATGAACAGCTGATGTAAAAATTGTGACTGTACAACACTTAATTATTAATGAAGCTTAAACTCTGAATTTGTTCAAATGCCATTGGGGATTTGTTCAAATGCCATAGGGAGTTTGTTCAAATGCCATAGGACGAATTTGTTTAAATGCCATATGGAGTGATGCAGCTTACCGAGTCGAACCCATAATAAAACAAAAAAGTTGACTGAAGTTAGTGAGTTTGTCAATATGGACCAAATTGAAATTGTGCTCTGCATTTAACCACCAGTGAAGGCACACACATATGGAGGACCAAAACCGCCAAAATCAAATATAAATGACAAAGGAAATAAATGTACTTTTGTATTAATAAATGCGGAAATGCATTAGTAAAAATAAATGTATAAATACATATATTTATGTTAGTACAACAAATGAGAAATAAATGTAACCATTTATCTTTTCCTTCGCTCAAGCCGTTTTTCTTTTTCTTTTTCGAAGTGTTGGCCTTTTTCTTTTTCTTTTCCAAAACGTGTAGTCAAATGAGGGGGCGTCTCCTTATTGCGTCACTGCACAGTCATTGGCTAATTTGTGAAGAGTTCCCTGTTCGATTCGTCTTGTCTAGCGGCTGTTTTATAATGCAACGCTTCATAGAATCATAGACGTGAAACTAGCATTAGCCAAGAAGCTTTGTTCAAATGTGTGCCCACACTTTTTAACCCCACGGGTTTTAATCCGCGCACACACACACACGGTGAAAGCAACGAGCACAAACCCAGAACAGTGGGCAGCCTTGAGCTGTGGCGCCCAGGATGCATGTGAGGGTCAGTGTCATACCCTAGGAAACCAACCGGACACGGGTTCCATCCATTTCTACTGATTTATCCATGGAGCTGGAGTCAATATCAGCATCTTTGGTCTTGACTCTCTACACACTCTGACAAAAAAATAGACTTAACAATTTCATTTAACAAGACGTGTATAGATTGACTCATAGTATGAGGTATCCGTACTTTTACTCAAGTATGGTTTTCAGGTATTCCGTAAATTGCCAATCAAAAAATATTTTGAATTGCCAATCAAATAAACATTTACCATGGTGCTGAGTGGACTAGAACAGTATTCACTTCCTGCAGGTCCTCTACGTACATCTTTACTGCCCTAATAGTTAGAGGTTGGAATTCTCCACAGGCAGGTTCTACGTATAATGTATGCGAGATCTAACAAGTGAAGGTCATGAGGTGGGCATGCGTTGGTAACACCTCCAGTTCATAGGGTGTCATTTTCCCCTCACTAAAATTTCAGTCATCATGCAGAAAGCAAACATTACAGCGCTATGATGACCCTCAGTCACAGTTTTCATGCTCGGTAATGTTACGGCTTCTTTATGAGCAAATGTTCCGGTGTAAGTGTGTGGTAAAGGTTAAGGATTCATTTGGATGCGCAGGCTCTGCTTAATTATCCACAGAGAGGGATCACGTCTCTCGGAGCATCGTGGGTAATCGCACCGTCTCAGTTTTACTACGTTAATTGTCTTCCTTGCATGCGTGTTGCATACATTTTGCATCATTGCTAGTATCTCTGCTGACGATTTTTAAACCGTGTTTTTAGGCAGTGATTTGGGAATAATTGTACAAATCATTGCACCATCATTATTCTAAGGACCAGCAGATCGTTGTTTGTCTTTTGATTTTTCACAAAAATGTAAGCCTTTTGTTTTAAAAAAGGTATTGTATTCAGTTAGTTTTATAATTGGACCTGGATTCTGAAAAGAAGCTCATAAGTGTGCGTATGTGTGTCCTGTGTTGGGATTGGTCGGCCACTAATCTGCCGCGTCTTCATACCAAGTTGCTGATTGGCTTCCACTCCCTCTGGAAAAGCAGCCCTGATGTGTATATGGCTCTACAGCAATACAAGGTCTGAATCTTGTACAGGACTCACCAGGTCAAGAGTTGAATGCTTGAATGTGACCCAGAAATTGAATCTAAATATTATCAAAATAAATAATCTAAAATTAAATTTAGAATCAAATATTACTTGTCAACAGAAGCATTTTTATGAACAAACTATGTATGTTTTGATTCTGAAGACAAGCAGCAACGCTTGAATGAACCATATCTTACCAAAAAAAGCACTACTTACACACTTGAATTGTAAATCCTCCTCTCAGATCATCTGTAAAGCAGATCATGCCTGTCCCCCTATTCTCCATGCAGGAAACACATCACATATTTTCATTTAACCTTCATTCAAGCAGGAAAGTCACACACCATTTCACTCTGTTTGGCAAGCCAACACAAAGGAAGCATCCGTGCATTCGTCTCTGAGGATAAATAGACGACGATGACAGTAACATACCAATGAAAATGAATCTGCCCTCGATCAAGTCTCGCCACTAATTAAAAGCCAGCGCTTCAGCTCGCTTCTTAGATTAGCATTTTCCTGTTTAATAATGAGGGTGAGTCACTTCTTCTGAGACCTCCAGAGAAATCCATCGTTTGCTGGAGACCATGAAGTTAAACACATGTGATGGACTATGTCCCTTGAGCTCATTGGAAATTACAGTAAATACGATGAGTTTGTTGGGGGACATTTGTGTGTGTGTGTGTGGATCCCTAAACAGACAATTAGGCAAACACAATTTGTAAACTATGGTGGCCATAGATTTTGGAATCAAACTGTAGATCCTGTTAAATAGTGTAGACCTTCTATTAGTGGCCTGTCTCTTGTTGATGGCCGTTTCCAAAACAACGGCCGATTTGTACCTGTTGTGACAAAAACACTCGGCACAAGCTGATGACTGATTTTGGGAATACAGCGGCTGTAAAAGTTGCAAAAAGTTAATGTTTGCATGTCGGAGGAGATAAGAAAGTGAGCAAAAATCTAGATTATTGAGCAAAGACTGAAAGATGCGCGTGTCTCCAGGAAAATCATTAGCAAAAAAATCTAATTTCTTACTAATTACTTGGTATCCTGTATTTGTAAAAAGGTAATTTTTTCTTTTAAATTAAAAAAAAAAATATGTTAATAAAGAATACCCTGTCAAACACAATGTGTAATATATTAAATAAAAGTTATCCTTATGTTACATATGGTCAGAATTTGTCAAAGTCAGTTTTTTTGTCAATTCTGCCATACGTAATGGACATACAGATAATTGAAATAGTTATTTTCTACTCATCCCCATACATTTGATATAAACACAGAATATGTATAACACAAGTAATGCAAAATATGATGGTAAAAAACAGCAAATCATAAAATCACAATTTTCTATAGAGATGCAGCTTTGTTCATGCTTATTGAACATGGCTCTTTACAGAATTGTTGGTATGTGTATTTACATTTTTGAAAAATCAATGATGGATGAAGCATACTTATATGTTTTCTAGATGTACAATTTGATCCGTTTTTATTTACAATACATGTCACATACAATCAAACACGTGTTTGATCAAACACACCTTGACAAACAGAAACACCAAGGTTAAAGCTGCATGTTCTTGTTCACTTAGTCCACTTGATCGGTGGATTTCTGGAATGGCTATTTGATTTGGCTTTCATTGGCTTTTTAGTGCCGATAAAAGCATAATCAATGTGATCACTTTGAACAGCAATAAACATCCTGAGCAATTCAAAATAATTTCCAAACAACATAAAATGGCATCTGCTGGCAAATGAACTCTATCTGATCGGCTGAAGCCAGCAGGACTTCACAGACGTCACTCAAGTCTGCCATCTATCAAAGCTTCTTCAACACAGCACGGCAGCACAGGGGTTCAGGAAAACCAATTGTTGTGAAACGATCCGCCAATGGCCATGCCTGCTAGCTTTGACGTACATACAGTCATCATGAAATAAATATGGCTCTGGAAAAATGAAAAAAAAAAATGTTTTTTTTTTAATAAAGGCTAATGTATGTTAATAAAAGGCAGACATATTTGGTAATGAAATGCTTGATAATTTTCACAATTAGATTACATTAGATTGGATTCAACTTTATTGTCATTGTGCAAGGTATGTGTACAGTGACAATGAAATGCAGTTAACATCTAACCAGAAATGCATATGAGGTATATTTACAGTTATGAAATAAATATAGAAACATACAGGTGCAAGGAAAATATACAGTGATGAGTAATATGCGTACAGATGAATAATGTGCAGGGTGTGCAACAATGAAGAAAATGAAAGTTGTAAGAAAAACTTTTTTTTTTTTTAATTTGTTGACTATGAATGTGGCAATCAATGCATCTGAGTTATTTATGGAGTTATTTATGGAGTGATGACACAGACGCATAATACTCATGCATAAAGTTCATTTCTTGAACTTGATAGTTCAAATCTATCATATGTTTTGGACTATAAGACACAACTGATTATAAGGTGCACCATTAGTAAAACTTTTTTTCTGGAACCTTTTTAAACATTTTGCAGTATTTCACGTGTGCCTCGTGGTCCAAAAATGTAGGCTCATGTAGCTTTGTATGCTGAAGCAATAGACAGAATAAAACAACCTGCCTAACGAATTGCATAAACCTGATAGAATAGACATTTATTGTCACTGTGCACATATACAATGTAAGTCATATACATGTACAATAAAATTATAGCATCTTTCTATGCAGTGCAACACGCAATAATAATTCTGGTCCAAAATGTACATGTAATACAATATAGTACGGACATTGAATTTTTACAACAGAGCAGAGAAATTGCACTGGTCTGGGTATTGCACATTTGGGATATTGCTAGTACAGTATATACATTGTGAGTAATTTACAATAAAGTGCCATATATTTCTATATATACATTAAGAGACATATAGACGGTAAAGAGTTACATTTTATGCACTTCCTGATGTTGGTGCATATGTACTTTTAAGGTAGTGATGGCTTGGGGAAAAAAAAAATGAAAAAGATCAGTGAAGAATGTATTGATGAATGGGTAGAAGATAGACAAATAGCATCTGATTCAAACCAAAATATACCACAAAAGCAAGAAAATATATCTACCATGATATTTCTGTTTGTTTATTTCGTATAACGTACAGAATTTGCATTCGTCATGTGCAGGATATCGAGGTCTTGCTGCGCAGATTGTATTAATCTCCTCATTCCCAGCTGTGAAACCTAAAACTGGTTCATGCAAATAACGGCATGAGTGCAACAGTGAGCGTCAAACTGACAAGCGTGAAAAATGAAAACCAGTCTTAAAGAAAAGGCAGAGAAAAGGAAGGAGACGTAACTAAGACTGGCAGTTTACACTGATGAATGTGATTCATTCTCATTGTGTTATCAGTATTAGAAACTGAGCCGGAAGGCTTCATCATAGTCATCTCAGCATGATTCTCAACTATTCATTCTTATTTCTCATTTTATCATGATTATTAATTATTAATCATTATATTTGTGTAGAAATAAATATTTGATTCTTGACCCTTAGATAAGGTTTAAGATATGTTTGTTTTATTAAAATGTTCAATCTATAGAATTTTGTAGTATAGAGTTTATAGAGTTTTGAATTATATAATTGCAATAATACATTTTAGTAAATATCTGCTTTACATCGATTTTAATGGTTGCACATTTTAATTAAATCTCATTCACTTCATTAAAATTAAATCTTCAAGGAATAAAATCCAAAATGAACGTTTTACAGGAAAATACAGTTTTATTGTCTTAACATCAAGTTTCTGTTTTTTACTGCAATCATGGCAAGTCTTGTTGATTTAAGCAATGTGTAATCGAATTTCCATATTATGATGGAAATTAAAATGAAAACGGTAGAGCATCATAACTAACAATAATTATAGTATTCTGTTGAAACATCAGCTGCCAGTATATCTACCTATTACAGTGCACAACCTTGTTAAAAGAAAGTTTGCACTAAAAGCAACACATTTTTCTCAAGTTTTCTCTTTTTTTAACCAAAGCAGTCAAACACGAGCAATTCTGCTGCAGACAATTTTTATTTACAATAATTTTGTACAATTCAGCAACATCAACTATTGCATTTGAGTTGTAGATATGTTTAATAGTTGCTTCATTCATCATTTTATTTATATCATGACTGCAGTGCAATTAGCCAGAGCTGTCACACAGATTATTATACAGCATGTCTTCAGACAGCATTAACCTTCAGCTGTCTCAAGAGGAAATACATGGATATTGTTCGGAGGGATGAATAGATACGAAACCATATACAAAGTGCCCAAGGACATTTTCTAAAGCTAGAAATCTTTAGAAAAAGTTTCCTCCAGCTTTTCTTTAACCCTTTAAGATCCCAATCTCCTACAGCGTCCAATTAAAAAGCGTACTTAAATGTGAATGTAGTACAGCAAAACACTAGGTTATTTGAAGTTGTTGTTGTTGTTTTTTTGTTTTTTCTTTTTTACATTGTATTATGGGAAGACTTCATAACTTGAGTGTTATGAAAAAAAAATCACAATATTGTGTTGTAAATATAAAGCAGTATGCTGTTGTAAACCACAGCTGACAATATAATATTCTTGTTTTACAGGACCATTTTACAGTGTATTATTACACACTTCTGAACCAGTCTGAAATATAGTGAAAATATCAATTGTTTGCACGCAGTTCTTTAGGTCTGAGGTTATATTGCAATCAAAAGTTTGGAAACACTCTTATAAAAACATACGTAATTGATTGTGTTGATTGGTCGATTATTTTTTACTTTTATTTTTATATAATTATATTATACAAATGCATGCATGTTTTTATATGCATAAATAAATCAAGAAAGTTTATATTATAATTTTTTTAAATGTGGTATGTACAAAGCTACACCTATTGTAAAATATAAACAGTAAGAAAATACGGTAATAATCGTGTTTTGGCTACAAAATATAACAAAATATAGACAAGAGTTGCTTCCAAACTTTTGACTGATTGGGTGGGTTAACTATTTGTATTCTGTAATCTTGCAAAGCCAGAGACTGTAATTTTCCATTCATTCTTTAATTGTTTTTTTTTTTTTTTTTTACTCTATCCAAACGATCTAATGGGTTATTCACATACCGATCTCCATCTGCAGATTCTGCACCACGGCCACCCCTGGTGCGGCCTCGGACACTTTTTTCCCCCGGTACACCAGCTTGGCTAGACTCCTGATAGATGGAGTCGCCCTGAAAAGCAGCTTCTTAAGCCCAGTGCGGTACTCTTGCCGAATTAAGCAGTACAAGACTGGGTTAAGGCAGCTGTTTGTGTGCGCCAGGCACACGGTGATGGGGAACGCGTAAGCTTGCGCGTTATAAAATGCGTTGCTGAAGGGCACCAAGTCGAATTTGATCAGCACGCCCCATAGGGTGAGCGCCTGGTTGGGCAGCCAGCACAGAAAGAAGGACAACACCACGATGGTAACGGATTTGGTGACTTTGGAACGACGCTTGTGGCGCCCTCGCTCTCCGTCCGAACCGGGGATGCCGCTGACGCGCCGCCGCAAGACGAACCGCAACAAGAGGAGATAACAGACGCAGATGATCACGAGAGGAATCACAAAGCCCAAAAGTACCTTCTGGGTCTGGTAGAGACCAAACAACAGCTGCGGGTCCCAGCTACCAGTGTCCGAAAAGCGCACCAGACACAGCTCTTCGTCTGACACCTGCACTGTGGTGGAGTACACGGCGTGCGGAATGGTGGCCACCACCGACACAATCCAAATGCCCAGACTGGCCCACTTGACTTCGGTCGCGGCGGTCTTGGGACTCGGCATCCTCAAGGATGAAGACAGTGAGCAGTATCGAGCCACACTCATGGCTGTCAAGAAGAAAACACTTGCGTACATGTTCATGGTGGTCACCGAGCTGATGATCTTGCACATGACTTTTCCAAACGGCCATCTGAAGTCCAGAACGGTGTCCACGGCCCAGAACGGCAGAGTGAGGACGAACTGCAGGTCTGTCATGGCTAAACTCATGACGAAGCAGTTGATGGAGGACTGCTTAAGTCGGTGGCGGGACTGGAGCAGGTATAATGCCAAAAGGTTCCCCACGAGTCCCAGGGCGCACACGATCAGGTAGACGAGCGCGATAACGACGCGCATCGCCATACTCGAACTATCGCCGTACAGCTCTGGCGCGGACTCTTTGGAGAGCAGCTGCAGCCAGCACCGAAGCGAGAGATTCGAAAGGACCGCCGCCTCATCCAGACCCGGACCGCACGCCGACAAGCCCGGCGGTACTGCGCTGCTGTTCCCCTGCATGGCGCAGCTGCTTTACGCCCGACTCATCTTCTTTACGAGTAGAGGTGTCTGACGACAAAAGCCACGCGTTTTTCTTCTACTTTCAGCAGAAACTGACATTTCCCTCTTCAAATGGGTGGTTAATTCCAAGAGCAAAAAAACGTTCCGTACTGAGCTTCGGGTGCGAGAATGTTGCTTCAGATGTTGCTTCTCTCTCTCTCTCTCTCTCTCTCTCTCTCTCTCTCTCTCTCTCTCTCTCTCTCTCTCTCTCTCTCTCT
>MU204322.1:557929-569587 GCA_017309775.1 Paedocypris sp. Pulau Singkep | reverse complement strand
ACACACACACACTCACACACACACTCACACAGACACACTCACACAAACAAACACACTCATTGATTTTGAACCAGATGGCGGGACACGCCCTGAACCGGTGGCTGACCAATCACAGAGCGGGACACATTCACACATTGTGGGTAACTTTCACACACACCACTTCTCAAATGGGTTTTCCTGCACGACAAATAGATGGATAGGTGGATGGACATACAGATAGATAGAGAGAGAGAGAGAGAGAGAGAGACAGTGAGTGAGAGAGAGAAGGGAAGCAATGGATAGAGAGCGATAGATGGATGGAGAGAGAGAGGGAAAGAAATAGAGAAAGTAAAAGAGAGAGAGATGGATGATAGATAGACAGACAGACAGATAGATGGACGGACGGATGGATGGAGAGAGAGAGAGAGAGAGAGAAAGAGAGAGATTAAGAATTTCGTAGGAAAAAAAATTTCAAAAGAAAAAGTTGGGGAAAAAACATGCACAATTTATTTAACCTTCATTTGTCAAGCTCCACTTCTCCACGGGCTTTTCCTTCTCCTCCGTCCATCATGGGCGTGTCACCGCATGTGTGCGCCAAACCATCTGTCTGACACGCCAGCTGAGGCCACACCCACTGCCTTTGTCCTAAAGCTGAGCATCATGGGAACGCTGACATCAGACTCCATCCTAAAAGTGTGGCAGGGATGAAATTGTGTGAGTGTGTGTGTGTGTGTGTGTGTGTGTTAGAGAGCGATAGATAGATAGATAGATAGATAGATAGATAGATAGATAGATAGATAGATAGATAGATAGATAGATAGATAGATAGATAGATAGATAGTTGGATGGATGGATGGATAGATGGATAGATGGATAAATGGATAGATGGATAGATAGACAGAGATAGATAGGATAAAATGTTCATTTATAGTAAGACGCATGTCCTCCCTTGTTCTTCAGCACCTCGGCGATGAGTTTTGGCATCGAATAGACCAGATTTTGGCAATAGTTTATATTATTTATTTTATTTATAATAGTTTAGCAGAAATTAGGGCTTTTTTTCGTCGTGCAGTCTTTCTCACGCAGACAAATCTTGATGACTGATCATAAATTCTCAATCGGGTTTAAGTCCGATTACAAGCCAACACGCACCCCTATTTATACACACCGCATATGAGATGATGACATGGTACTCCATTAATTATCCAATCAGAGGTCTGACAAACACGTCATTAGTGAATATTATTGGTCAAATAAGTCAAGCCTCCTATCATGGCAAACAATTAAGGGTGTAGGGTGTAGGTAAATAGATAGGTGGATGGAGGGATGAGATGGATGGAGAGGGAAAGAAATAGAGAGCGAAAGAGAGTGAGAGATAGGAGCGATGTATATAGAGTGAGAGTGATAGATTCAACTTTTGGAAAAAACAAAACAAAACACTAACCTAGTTACAGCATAGAAATGTTTTAGTAAAATATTAATACATTTACCCTCCGTATAAAATGTCACCAGTATTTTTCGAAGAGCGTCAATTCACAAAAAGTAGAGATGAAAGCGAATCAGACCAACACTGTGTTTGTGTGTTTATCGTAACGACGTGAGGAGCGTCTGGCGGGAGATTCATTCTTTTCTTTCATGCTCAGTGGTTTTTCCTCTCATTCTTCCGTCAGTCAGTCAGTCAGAGAAACGTCATCATAATGATGAAGACCAGAAAAGACGGTAAAGATTGTGACGGACGGACAGGTGAGCACAAAACGCTCATATTAACGCGCGTAAATACACGTTTAGAATACAAAGTGTCTTGATGACGTGAGCAGCTAGACATTTAAATCTGAAAAAAAAAACAACCCAGAATTGATTCGTAGATGTTTGAGTGTAAACAAGGCGCTTTGCTTTTAGCTTCATGCTAACAGCGGATGCTAACAATGCCGAGATAATATCAAATGTATAAGGTATCAATAAATAAATATTTATGGCATGCTCAATACTTTTAGCACGGACAATAAAAATAATCTAGCTAGAAGTTAAATAAAAGATTGCGGGAAAACGTGGCGCTGTGTGACGTTTTCCACTAGATGGCGCACGAGTCGCATCTTTTTTTCCCCAGTCAAGACACTGAATAGTCACTCTAGTTTACTATTTTTTATAATTACAGTATATTTAATTTAGTGACTTTTCCTATAGAACAATGCAAATCAATATACGTCACATTTTAGAACAATACAATTACAAAAACAATGAAATGTAAAAATCATATAACGGAATTGTAAAAAAAACAGATAAAAATACTAATCATAGTACTATAATAATAATTTTTACCACCACTACTATATTATTAGTGATAGTACTAGTATATTACTATATTACTATATTATATAGTTTTACTATATTACTATAATTTTACTTATTCATCAACGAAGTGTATAACACATATAAATATTTACTTATCCATATATAGCTATATACACACTATATAGAAAAATGTTCTGTGAAAATGAATATGTAATATAAATAAATGAAACGTGTGTGTGTGTGTTTGTGCATCATTCATTGCAAAGGTAATTCTCAGCTTTTCGAACCTTCTTAAGGAAGCGGTGTAAAAACAAACCCCGCCCACTAGATGGCGGTCCCGCTCTCTTCCGTTTCTTTCCCCTCTCTAATCAAGACCCAATGCCATCATTCCATCATGTGATGTCATCGCAGGTCACTATAACATCTGAGGTCACTTGAGCCTGATTCCTGAAAGGTCAGGGGTCAAATGGGAATGTCCCCTCTCCATGTTTGAAGGTCATTTCATTTCTAAACACGTCCTCTAGGAAAACACACACACACACGCACACACACACACACGAACCTGATTTACAAAAAGAAACCTATACATTAAAAAACAATCTGTCTGTCGTTATATATATATATATTGTTGCTTTGTGTGTTAAACAAATGTTTGCTGTGTGGGATTTTTTTTCCCCTGTGTGTGTGTGTTTATATATACAACGTATTTATGCGATATAATCACCGCTTTCTCCAATTTTAAAAACTTATATGCACATAAACAGCATAAACATGCAGGTAAATATAGGCGGTATCAAAACAAATTGCATTCGATAAGATGGGGAACCTCTAATTTTATGTGCAAACGAGGTACGCCCATATATGGACAAAGCAGGCGGAGTCTCAGCACCCCCTAGTGGAGATTCGCTACACTACATTTAGACATGTACTACGCTTCACACATTTGAAATATGGGGACAAGTCACAAGTTTTTTTTTTATTGTTTGTCAGACATTTTTATCTTCTGCATGAAAGATTTGTACGGTGCGTTTATTCGCGTAAATACCGCAGTTGTTGTGGGTAGATATGATACGTGTGATTGTGAGAGGCAGCGTGATTGACAGTGAAAGATAGATAGATAGATAGATAGATAGATAGATAGATAGACAGACAGACAGACAGACAGACAGAAAGATAGATAGATAGATAGATAGATGGATAGATAGATGGATAGACGGATGGATAGACGGATAGATAGACGGATGGATAGACGGATAGATAGACGGATAGATAGACAGATAGATAGATAGATAGACAGATGGATAGACAGACAGATAGATAGATAGAGAGATAGATAGATAGATAGATAGATAGATAGATAGACAGATAGACAGATAGATAGATAGATAGATAGATAGATAGATAGATAGATAGATAGATAGATAGATAGAACAAACTCTAGCCTGTATCTGTGTGTGTGTGTGTGTGTGTGTGTGTGTGTTGTGTATGCGCATGTGTACACGTCATTTGCAATTATTTCTGCTTTTGTTTTTTTTGTGTTTCTTCCAGATTGTATATTAAGTGAATATGGCGATGACGTTAATGTTGAGCCCAGCAGAGAGAGAAAGACGCTCTGAGAGAGAGAGACAGAGAGAGAGAGAGAACAGCCTGAAAAATAATGTTCTGTCGTCTGCGGAACGAATGGATGTCACACAGAGCAGAGCCTATTGAGGGAGAGAGAGAGAGAAAGAGACAGAGAGAGAGAGAGAGAGAGAGAGACAGAGAGAGAGAGAGAGAGAGAGAGAGACAGAGCGAGCGAGAGAGAGAGATGATGATGATGATGATGACTAGACTCCGCCCCCCTCTGACCCGCCAAGAAGTCAAACAGTAGATAGTCAGACGCAGCATGGCTGTGTGTGTGTGTGTGTGTGTTGCCATGACGACAGTTGCTAGGCGACTATGGAGCGAGTGTGTGTGTGTGTGTGCGTGTGTGTGTGTGTGTGTGTGAGAGGACAGAAGCTCAACACACACTCAGCTCAGCTGTTTCTCTCTCGCCGCTTTATATTTCATTTCTCTACTTTACAGTCAGAAAGTCAGAGTGCGCACACAGATTAAAACTGTTCATTCGCCACGTGAACTGTTAGAATTATTATTTGCGCGGGTAGTTATTCGATAAGTTTATGTTTGCACACACACACACACACACACACACACACACACACACTTAATAACTTAAATTATTGCACTGAATATTCAATTAATATTTAAATAATGGATGTTTTGGGGTATATAAGGTATACACTCTCTCGGTCTACACTATATGATAGTACATTATTAACATTAAAATAACAACTTTGTCAATGTGTGTGTGTGTGTGTGTGTGTTAATAACAAATTATGTATATTTTCGTTTTACAATAAATCTGATCTTCGACAAGCCAAAATGTATTTATTTGTTTATTCAAGCATGTATACATAACACATCATAACAACACAAAACCAAAATATAATAATAATAGTAGCGACAATTAACTAGATATCTAGCCCCGCCCCCTTTATATTCGTTTATATTCAACTTTGACACATAAATCGTGTCAATTCCTGCACTGATATCAACACACATTACACAATATAAACTTAAACCTTTGACGTCAACCTTTTTATAATTATCCCTCGTTATCAATATAGTTAGACTAATTAATATATCATATAATATATGAGTATTTGTAGGGCGCTTTTCACAGTTTTAATTAGTCCATTTCATGTTTATATTTATATATAAACAATATATAACATATTTGAAATGTTTGAGGTGCTATACATTGCTTTATCTCTTCTCTTACATCGTTCCCTAATTTAATCTTCAAACAGAAGCTCAAATATTCACACACACACACACACACACACACACACACACACACACACACACACACACACACACACACACTGAGAGTGTATTAAACGTATTTTTTAAACGTATTTTTTCTAAGAAAAAAGCATTACATGAAAGCATATTTTAAACGTGTAAATGGCACTTTCTTTACACAACCATCGGAACTAATGAACTAATCAGGAGCGACACACTGATTGTGATTACAGTGATTAGTCCGCGAGGAGGCGTGGCTCTCTAACAAGCGTTTAGTGAAGATTACACGTCTGTTGTGTAGTAAAGTGTGTAGTAAAGTGTGTAGTAAAGTGTGTAGTAAAGTGTGCGGATGGGAGAGTCAATACTCACTGCACATGATTTAGTGCAAATGACACCAGATTACATTTGATTTAAAATTGTACCTTTTTTTACATGAAATAAAATTTTTACATGTATTCACAGAAAAATGGTGTTTGGAGTTTAATATTATGGAAATGACGCCATTTTTTTTGTCATTTTACAGTGTGTTGTTGTTATTATAAGCAAAGGTTTGTGAACTGACAACGAAAGAGAATTTCCTCCAGATTCCTGACAGTATATAAGTACATGTGTGTGTTTTGATTCTTGGTGATGTTTCTCTAGGAATGGTATCTGAAATTTGTTCATTTTTTAATCATTTGTAATTTGTTTTTTTTTTTTTAAATGCATGCATACAATATGTTATATAGGTGTCATATAATAATTCCATTATATTTTACAGAATACAATTAAATGGTAAAAACAACATGTTTACCATATGTTATGTAAAAATATATTTACCATATTTTATGTGTATTTATATATATATAATGTATGTGTAATAATTCTTATAAATACCATACTGCACATAGTATTTACAAAATATATAAATATAAATGTGTGTATAAAATAATGTATGCGTTTATCTTTATATTTAATATATATACAGTTTTTTGTACAGTCAATTGTACCTGAATTATTTTATACAACTTAAAAAAAAACAACATTTTTATTGATATGATGTATGCATATAATAGTATAAGGTATTCTATAAATAATATACTGGATATATTTCCACACATTATCTATTAATATACATTGTATTTGACAGAATACAATTATTTGTTAATAAAACACATCTACGGTTTATAAATGTATATACGTATATTTACCTACATGTATGTATGTGTATATTTATACACACACACACACACACACACACACACACACACACACATATATTTTGTGCGCTTTGAGACAGTTCAAACTGTGAAAAGCCACATTTCTTCAAATGCTCAGAACTTGAACTTGAACATATATATAGCATTATGTAAAAATGTATAACGAATCATATTTACAAGATATATAATAATATTATGAGTATTTGTAAGGTGCTTTTCACAGTTTTAACTGTCTCAAAGCGCACAAGATATAAGGAATATATCATAGTATATACCTAGGCTATAGATATAAACGTCTGTATAAAACAAAGCACGTGTGTAGTTTTATATTCAATAAGCAAATAAACAGTATTTGTTGTCTGTGCTCGTGGTTGTGTGAGGTGAAATATTTGGTGATTGTGTTTTATCAAGCACACACACACACACACACACACACACTCCTCTGAAGCGTGTAATATGTGTGTGTGTGTGTGTGTGTGTGTGTGTGTGTGTGTGTGTGTGTGCGTAGAGGGTGAAGGGCGGAGATTAGTGAGGATCCATTGATTTCCTCAGCGGGTGTGTAAAGGTCCCGACACATCACGTCCTGTCAAACACACAGAGCAGAGAGTTACTATAGTTACCATGATGCCACAATCCCTAAACAGTGTGTGTGTGTGTGTGTGTGTGTGTGTGTGTGTGTGTGTGTGTGTGTGTGTGCTGTATGTATTAGAATTAGAAATTAGTCATTGTATCTCAGGGATACAGTGAAATTAGTATTGCTACTTGTTTTTTTCGTTAATATATACATATATACCAGTATATATATATATATATCTCACTAGTGCTGTCAAAGTTAACGAGTTAACACACCTAATTCATTTTAAGTGCTTAATCGCGTCAATTATTGGTCTTACATAAGTGTCATACATCAATTGAAAGTTTGAAGTACATATTTTTTTTACTTTTTACATTCTTAATAAAAACAGGATGTTGTGCTTTTTTATATATATAAAAAATAATAATAATAATAATAAAACTAAAACGTGAAGCGTGTTTTGCCTTCTCTTTGTCAGCTGAAAACAAACTGTAACTTAATGAATACTTATCATGCTAACATGAAACAAATGTCTTCATATAACTTAGAAAATTAAGTGCAAGTAAATACAGTGTTGTCTGTTTTTCTAATCCGTATGAATCTAAAGCTTCAGCTTTTGGAACAGAGCAAGTTATTTGCAGTTGAAAAGGAACTGTGTCTGAGGGGAAAAGTAGGTCAGTGTCACTTAAACTAAGTGACAACACCTGAACTCAATGACTGTGAGCTGCTGATCGTAATGAGCCGCACCTGGAGACTGCGCGCGGCTCTCTCGGTTCTATTCATTGCACGTTGCCAAACCAAAAGTAAAAAAAAATGCAACTGTGAATAATGACGTTAAAAATAATGTATGCGTGTAACGCGTTAACTTTGACAGCTTGAATATATTTTTATATATATAGCTGAAGTCTCCCTTGGCCATTACTCTTCCGGTCCTCTCTTTTTTTTTTTTTTTATTGAAAAATACAACTTACACAAAGTCAAAAATCTTGAGTAAACCGGTCAGCATGACTGGAACACACCAACGAAAGAGACAACACAAAATACAAAACATAAAAACGAATGACTCACTCTCCCATCAGCCTGAGCGTGCGGCTCTCGACCAATCACAGCACGGGAGCTCTGCCGGAGGCTGACAGTCACTGAGCGCGCGCTGGGTGGGCGGGGCTGTGAGCGCTCAGTGTGTGTGGATATACCCGCGCGTGTGGATGCTTGACCGGGGCAGTGATGACGGAGTGACGGAGCTGTGGATCTGAGGAGGGAGAGAGAGAGAGAGAGAGAGAAGAAGAGATGGACGGGCTGCTGTCGCCCATGCGCACGCGGGTGAGTCTGCTGGAGGTGTTGTGATGGAGAACGAGTGGAGAGAGGTGAAGATGAGAGGATGAGAGGAGAGGAAGAAAGTCTCCCTGAGGGGAAACACAGGCATTCTGTTCTACTGCACACTGGATTGAAAGTCACTTGCGTGTGTTCAGGTGATGGATAGACAATCTGTCTGTTCTCTTCTCTTCTCTTCAACTCTCCTCTCTCACACTTCTCTTTTCTTCTCTTCTCTTCTCTTCTCTTCTCTTCTCTTCTCTTCTCTTCTCTTCTCTTCTCTTCTCTTCTCTTCTCTTCAACTCTCTTGTCGTCTCTTCTCTCTTCTTTTCTCTCACACTTCTCTTCTCTTCTCTTCTCTTCAACTCTCATGTCGTCTCTTCTCTTCTCTCACATTTCTTTTCTCTTCTTTTCTCTTCTCTTCTCTTCTCTTCTCTTCAACTCTCTTCTCTCACACTTCTCTTTTCTTCTCTTCTTTTCTCTTCTCTTCTCTTCAACTCTCATGTCTTTTCTTCTCTCACACTTCTCTTCTCTTTTCTTCTCTTCTTTTTTCTTCTCTTCTCTTCAACTCTCACACTTCTCTTCTCTTTTCTTCTCTTCTTTTCTCTTCTCTTCTCTTCTCCTCTCTTCTCTTCTCTTCTCTTCTCTTCTCTTCAACTCTCTTGTCTTCTCTTCTCTTCAACTCTCATGTCTTCTCTTCTCTTCTCTTCTCTTCAACTCTCTTGTCTTCTCTTCTCTTCAACTCTCATGTCTTGTCTTCTCGTCTCTTCTCCTCTGGTTTCTTCTCTTCTCATGGAAACTTTAATGCGGTTATTATTGTATAGATACAGTTTGGGTAGAAACGGTGGTGAGAGTGTGTGTGTGTGTGTGTGTGTGTGTGTGTGTGTGCCAAAACAAGTTTTATTTTGCAAAATAACCGCGTATCAATTGAAAATGTCCTTAATCGTAAAAAAAGATATTGTAATAACAGTTTCACAAATAATTTTAAAAGGTGCCTGGAAGCTGTATGCAACTTTTATGATGTAATTTTTTCTGTTTAGATACTACAACATATCGGTTTATAAACGTCCAGTTGTTGTTGTTTTTTTTACTTTTATTTAGTGTTTGGCTTTTTTCCTTCTGAATATTGAATGTCAACGATTCACAAGAGTTGCGGTGAAGTGAGTGTTTTCGTAATTGAGTGTGTGTGTGTGTGTGTGTGTGTGTGTGTGTGTGTGGGCAGCAGATTGGCAGCACAGCGGGATATTTGCTCTATTTTCTATTATAAACCATTTCAAACTGTGTGGCTTTAGGAAAAATAATTTTCGAGTTATTAACACATTTAATTACGTAATGAGTGTGTGTTTGTTTGTGTGTGAGTGTGTGTGTGTGAGTGTGTGTGTGAGTGTGCGTGTGTGAGTGTGTGTGTGTGTGTGTGTGTGTGTGTGTGTGTGTGAGATAAACTTTGACTGGCAGGATAGCAGCGTCTCTCTATTAAATTATTTCAAACTAGTCTCCTTTTGTCAAAACACTAAACAAAATTCACCAAACTACACACCCAAAGTGTAAAACACCTCACACATGCTCCAGAATGAAGCGCTGCAGCCGAAACTACACACAACATTATCAAAATCAAACTTTTGAGATTTTTGTCTGACTAGTGTAACTACACACTGCTCGGTAAAATGAAAAGCACCACCAGCTTTAGTCTGCTTTTCCATAATAATAATAAATAATAATAATGATAATAATACATATATTAAACATTATAAAATTATATTTTAAATTATATTTAATATATTTATTTTTAATTATATTTATAAATAAAAATAATAATATATAATAATAATAATAACAATAATAATAAATAATACTAAAATGTATCAGGACCGTTTACAATAATTTACAGTTCCGCACACATGCTGTCGCAACATTTTATTTCCACTAAAAACAAGTGAAATCTGTAACAAGCACAAAAAAGTCAAACAGTGAAAAAAATATAATCTGAACGTTACAGAAAAGAACGAGTAAAAGACGAATAAAAACAAGGATTGTCCACAACAATGTGGCTCGGTGAAGTGAAGTGAAATGTGTGTCTTTCATCTGAGAGTTTGCTCTCTGACGTCCTCTTCATCTTCCTCTTCTCACTCTTACTCTCAACCTCTCTCTTCCTCTTCTTCTTTCTGTAATGTCTTCCAGAGTGGTTGTAAAAGAGAAACAAAGATCTCACCTGTGGTCTTTTTAGAGTGCTTGCTCATATTATTATTCATATTATTATTATTATTATTATTATTATTATTATTATTATTATTACTGACATTATTATTATCATATTCATATTATTATTATAACTCATATTATTATCATCGACTGTGTTTTGAAAGTGACAACAAGTGACTTTATGCTTGATTGTTGTGTCTTACTCGTAGAATTGTGTTCAGTACATTTAAAAAAAAGTCTTTCTCTGAATGGTAAAAGTGTGTAAAGCCTGAAACGTGTTTAGTGTTTTGGCGACGTGAGAAGAAGTTTTCCTCTGTGTGCGTCAGTTACTACGATTAGTAATTCAGTTAATTATAAATTTAGAGCGTTAGCAATTGGAATAAAAACTGTAATCTCTCTCTCTCTCTCTCTCAATGTCTCTATTTTACCTCAATGGTTGGGTCTCGCTCTTTGATCTCCTCTCATTCTCTTGATTGATTCGCTACAGTGTCAAACAGAAGGATGATAGTGATTGGTGTAGTTTAAGGTCAGTGAAGTAAAGAAGGTTCTGCCCTGAGCATCACTTCACTATGCAAATGTGTCTCTATTTGAGGATTATATGCAAATAAAGCGCGTGATGTGGGTGTGTGGATCAGTTTAAATCAGTGTGTGTGTGTGTGTGTGTGTGTGTGTGTGGAGGACGACTGGGCCTTGACCTCTGACCTCGGACCCTTTGTGCTCATGCTAATGAGTCTCTCAGACATTCATAAATCATGACGTCCTCTTCTCTTCAGCATCCCTCGCTTTCTCTTCACTTCCACTGAAACTTCCTGTCTTTACCGCGTGTTCGGAGTGTTTATGTTCCGAATGTGTTCGTTAATGCCAAGTTTCATTGCGAAGAAAATAAAAAAATAAATCATTTCAGTTACTTTGATGAATTGTTTGGAAAGACATTTTGGAAAATATTCTCCACGTATTTTTTTATTCCACTGGAGTGTATATTCATATACAGAGGTGTTTATATATATATATATATATATATATATATATATATATATATATATATATATATATATATATATACCTACTAGAGGTGGCATTCTATTAGAGGTTTTACGGTATATACATTTTCAGTATAATTGGATTGGCCGGTGATAGTTATTCGCTAATGTAATTCAGTGACATAATAAGAAGATGACGAGGCTGTCGGGGAAAAGCAGACGCGGTTCTGATTGATGCGTGAAATAGACGCCATTTAGTCCCGATACACTGCTGCTTTCT
>MU204322.1:550814-551930 GCA_017309775.1 Paedocypris sp. Pulau Singkep | reverse complement strand
TGTCCACGAAACCCACCGTCGCTTTACACATCTTGGCCGCGGAGAGGACGCTCTTGTGCCCGATCACATCACCCAGAGCAAGCGCAAACTCCTCCACTGACGCCGCTGTGAGCGCTTTAACTCCATGACGTCTAGTCAGTTTAGAGAAGATCTTCACAGGTTTATCCGTCATCTTCTCTCTCCAAAAAACACAGTTCTCTCGCAAAAACCGCTGAAAAACAGCTGAAAATCCACCGTTTTCCCTCAAACACTCGTCTCTGTGCTCGCGTCTCTCCCACGCGCGTCCAACCGGAACCGGAAGAGAGAGAGAGAGAGAGAGAGAGAGAGACAGAGAGAGACAGAGAGAGAGACAGAGAGAGAGAGGGAGTAAAACATTCTTACTTGTGCTTATTTTTAAAAGTGGCCCTGTTTTAATGTCACAAGTTACATTGTAAATATTCACTTATTTCAATGTTACGTAACAATAAATTTGTCAAAATGTTTCTGAAAAAGTAATGAACTTGATTGTACACGCTGACACAGTAATTCCGACACGCTCACATCTAATAATGTCGTCACTGTATTTTACTGGGATTTACCTTGACACACGGTACATTTATATTGGGAAAAGGTGAACAATTCTCATTTATGTTATCACTTCATTCAGTACAGAAGTCATTTATGCTCTAATTACACACATATAATATATAAATATATATCATTTACGTTCACACACAGCCACAACATGTGTGGGTGTGTCTGTAGGTGTGTGTGTAGGTGTGTGTGAGTGTGTGTGTGTGTGTAGGTGTGTGTGTGTGTCTGTGTGTGTGTGTCTGTGTGTGTGTGTATGTGTGAGTGTGTGTGTCTCTGTGTGTGTGTGTGTGTGTGTGTGTGAGCTGATGGCGATCTTTGGTGTCACTCATGCGTGAAATTGGTTTATGTGACTCACAATGTCGCTTGGATGAAAGAGTTAAAGATCGAATACACACACACACACACACACACACACACACACACGTCTTTATGCGTTGAAGCGTGTCATTTCTGTGAGATTTGAAATCACAGATCGTTCAGATTTTCCTTCAGTAGCTTCATCTGATTTATTTGATTTTATTTTATTCCAGATGAACGTCACAT
>MU204322.1:540814-545814 GCA_017309775.1 Paedocypris sp. Pulau Singkep | reverse complement strand
CCGTCACACGGTAAAAATAGAAACGTTTCTGATAGAGTTAATCTGGAGAACGACTGAATAAATGATGCTGAGTGTGGATTAGCTGAAGGAAGACTGACTCTCTCTCTCTCTCTCTGTCTCTCTCTTTCTCTGTCTCTCTCTCTCTCTCTCTTTCACTCTCTCTCTCTCTCTCTCTCTCTCTCTCTCTCTCTCTCTCTCTCTCTCTCTCTCTCTCTCTCTCTCTCTCTCTCTCTCTCTGTCTCTCTCTCTCACTCTCTGTCTCTCTCACTCTCTGTCTCTCTCTCTCTCTCTCTCTCTCTCTCTCTCTTTCACTCTCTCACTCTCTCTTTCTCTCTCTCTCTGTATCTCTCTCTCTCTCTGTCTCTCTCTCTCAAACACGTTTATATATCTATATATCACACACGTTTGGGCTGTTCCCCCTGTACTTTGGGTCAGTTGGTGATGATGCTCCTCACTAGAAGGTCAGCTACAGTAGGTGAGGTTCCTGGGTGATTCCCTCAGGATTAGATGATTGGCGTCGGGGTGTTTTCTGTCGGGTGAAAGCGGCTGTGGGATTATCAGCTAATCTGAGCAGCAGATGGTGAAACATCAGAGGAGGAGACGGATGTTCTGACACACACACACACATTAGCATTCTGCTCCGTCACGTGACCGTGTGTGTGTGTGTGTGTGTGTGTGATATTACTCATATTAATCCAGTGACCTGAATTGGGCTCGACTGGAGGAAGCGAGGCTGACGTATCTGGAGCACACGCCATTCCAGAGAGAGAGAGAGACAGAGAGAGAGAGAGAGAGAGAGCAACCCTCCCTTCTGCTCGCTCGCCCGCTCACTCGCTCGCTCAGAGAGAGGCAGGCTGGGACTCAGTATGGGCTGAAGATCTTCCTGTGGACGCCGCGACTGAAAGAGCCAGAAGACAATAGACAGAAGAAAGGGTAGAGCGTACGGAGGCAGGCTGGAGGGCGAGCGAGGGAACACCATGCTGGTCCAGGCCGCCGTGACTCCTGGAAGAACCCGGAGGCTCCTGCTCAAGCTGCCGGTGGGAACGCTGAGACGCAACAGCGAGGAGCGGGTGAGACGCCGTGGACGCCTGTGGCTCGGCTCTTCTCGGGTTCTTCTCGGGTTCTTCTCTGGGTTTTCTCGGCTCTTCTCGGGTTCTTCTCTGGGTTTTCTCGGCTGTTCTCAGGATCTTCTCTGACTCTTCTCTGACTCTTCTCGGCTCTTCTTGAGTACTTCTTGGCTTTTCTCAAGATATTCTCAGTTCTTTTCGGCTTTTCTCTGGCTGTTCTCAGCTCTTCTCAAGTTCTACTCTGTGTCTTCTTGTCTCTTCTTGTCTTTCTTCGGGCTCTCCTCTGGCTAAACTCTGACTCTTCTTGTCTCTTCTAGGCTCTTCTTGGGCTCTTCTTGACTTCTCGGGCTGTTCTCTGCCTCTCGGGTCTTCTAGGTTCTTCTCACTCTTCTAAGTTCTTCTCTGGCTCTTCTCATCTCTTCTAAGCTCTTCTCTGGCTCTTCTCGTCCCTTCTCAGCTCTTCTCGACTCTTCTCTGGCTCTTCTCATCTCTTCTCTGCTCTTTTCTGGCTCTTCTCGACTTTTTTTTGGCTCTTCTAAGCTCTTCTCGAGTTCTTCTCGTCTCTTCTCTGTCTCTTCTCGTCTCTACTAAGCTCTTCTCTGGCTCTTCTTGTCTCTTCTAAGCTCTTCTCGAGTTCTTCTCGTCTCTTCTAGGTTCTTCTCGTCTCTTCTAAGCTCTTCTTTGGCTCTTCTTGTCTCTTCTAAGCTCTTCTCGAGTTCTTCTCGTCTCTTTTTGGCTCTTCTTGCTTCCTCTTCTGGACTCCTCTCAGGCTATTCCCGACTCTTCTTTGCTCTTCTAGGGTTCTTCTCTGGTTGTGTCACGGCTGGTGGTGAAATGTTGTTTGTTCAGTAAAGTTATCGGAACGCGCCGGAACCTGCCCAGTAATGTGAGCGATGCTTGCGGACCCTCGCGTGATGTGTGGAACACGTCGGCTTCTGTCGGCTTCTGGATTCCAGTAGACGGAGGATTAGTGGTTTGCGGCGTGTTGGGCGACAGACTGAGCGCCATCAGGGCGTTTGATTGGCTTACGCTTGGCGCTTTACGCTTGTGTCGCTGAAGGAAAGATCAGCTCGTCAGTTCAGTCATTACAGCTATTGTAGTTATTTTTGTGGAAAAAGTGTGTCAGTGTGTGTGTGTTTTGGACTACAGGGTGCACAGTCGATACGAAATGATGTTTTAATATATTATGCATTCGTGAAATATATTATTCATGTGGACATTTTTCTTTTTTTAACCGACTCTTTTTTTTCCCCAAATTTTTGAGCACAGATAAATAATGGATGTTTTTCCCTCATTCGCATAGTGACTTTGCGTTGGTCTGGAGCTAAGAATAGCGCTGTGTAAATAAACTTGAACTTGAACATGTTTACAATTTCAAACACACATGAGAAATGACGACAACTAGATTTTTCCGCCTATAATTGAATCTTATTAATATATTTTAATCAAAAATAAATACTTTAATAAAGATGTACATAAACATTTTGTAAACATACAGTAAATGTTGTGCGTATGTGTGTATCTATAGTGTACTGTTTATATTAGTGTGTGTATGTTGTTTTTATCTATCACATAAGTAAATAATACATAGTATGTTTGGCAACGATTGTTTTTTTGGTTAAAATCAAATAAAAAAACGTAGTAAAGCTGGAGAATCCCCGTGATGAGCTCGTGTGATCAGGAAACGGTGTGTGTTGACTCACTCACACACACACACACACACACACTGAGATCATTTCGTCATCTTTTTAAAAGCCCGTGTTGGCAAAACATCAGCGATAATCTTGATTGGTGACATACGTTCGTCGGTGACGTGACCCACATCCGCGGCTCTTTTCATTTCTCCGTTAAATCCGCGTCTGTGTTTAATATTTCACCGCGCCTCGCGCGTCCAGACAGATGTGTGTAATTACACCGTTATGAATTATTGATGGGAGCGTTTCCTCATGCGTGTTACTTTCGCAGCATCACTCCTCCTCCTCCTCTTCATCTTCATCATCATCATCTCGCGGCCCGAGGCCTGTAGCCGTGACGCCTGCACGCCTGGACATGAAAGCCTTTCTTTCTCCGTTTATGATCTTCAGAAAGAGTGAAATACCGTATTCACGCCGATATAAGCTCCGCCCTGATTTTTCAGGCCCACAATTAAATAATCCGTCACTAGGCGAATAGAAGCACCTCGTTACGTTCTGACTTTCCAGAAACTATAATTCTGGCCAAAGTCTTCTCTCGACAATATTTCTTTAAACAAACCTAAATTGTGAGTCTTGTACTAATCGTCGAAAATCAGTAACGTTAAAAAAAGGAAGAAGGACGCCTTTATTGTCACGGTGAAGTTGAGAATATTAGTGCGTTTGGTGCAGGAAAAGGGAATCAACAATCAAAATGGAAATCCAACATATATACGTTGAATAAAACAGAAAACAGATGATATAATAGGTCTGGTATAAAATGAAGGCAAAAGCACTGCAAATGGTTCTAGATATATGACAAAAACCAAGAATGCAAAATATAATAGGATAGAAATGTAAAACAATATAGAGGGTTAGGGTTAGGGTAATCATTATCAGCTGTATTTACATTATAATGTGCAAAAAGGAAATGTGAGCTTCTAAAACTTGAAATAAAGGTGCTTATATTTTGCTTAAACACAGTAGTTAATCGTAATTAACTACCAACAACCACTTTGTCCTTTTCTGGGTCGTGTGGAGCTGGAGCCAATCAGCATCTCTGAGGCGGGAAACGAAGCCTGAATTGGTGTCGACCAATCATCTGAAGCCATCACTAAACGTCAATTCAGGTCGCCAAACAAATAATACAACTTACAAACAATACGCGCAATACAACAGAAAGTCGTATTTTTTTCCCGTTTAACGATAACAACCAAGATGAATGATGTAACAGTAGAATGTGCGAATAACGCAGAGAAGAACCACATCACGCTCAAACCAACGTCAACACGTCAAAATAACACATTTCAACACATTTAAATAAAATTTGAATAAAAACAATATTGAAAGAATTTTTAACCAAAAATAACAACTTTTAATCAACGATGATTGGATTATTATAATGTATTATATATACACTACATATACATTTTGTAAGTCGAAACAGGAAGTAGAATTGTTCTTCCAGTCTTCCAAGATTTTCTTTATCGGAGCCAATCGCGATACTGTGAAGTCGATCGGAAAGTTGGTACTGTATCTATAATGTATGGAGTGTGTGTGTGCGCATGTCGTTGCTTAGTGTGTGTGTGTGTGTGTGTGTGTGTGTGTGTGAGTGTGTGTCTGTGTGTGTGTGTGTGTGGTTAGACACGACCGGAGCTATTAGAAGACAACATGGTTTAATCAGACGAACAAGGGCTTGATTCTGGCCTGATTACCAGCGGCCCCCTTCACTCCCGCTCACTCTCTCGTTTAGCCATTCACTCCATCATATCGTGACTCTGGAGAACGTCGCCGCGTGTCACTGGAACACAGTGTGAACGGAATGAAAATGCCTTTAATGACATCTCACAGCAGCAGAGGGAAAATACAGTAGAGAATGTACAGTATAAACATAAACACATCTATATAACAATGAGTAAATAAACATGCACAAACATAATCATAAATAACACTGCAGATGAATATATAACTACATACAGAAAGACAGAATAAATACATGGACGGACGGATGGATGAGAGAGAGAGAGAGACAGAGAGAGATAGAGAGAGAGAGAAACAGAGAGATAGAGAGAGAGAGACAGACAGAGAGACAGACAGAGAGAGAGAGAGAGAGAGAGAGAGAGAGAGAGAGAGAGAGAGAGAGAGAGAGAGAGAGAGAGAGAGAGAGAGAGAGAGAGAGAGAGAGAGAGAGAGAGAGAGAGAGAGAGAGAGAGAGAGAGAGAGAGAGAGAGAGAGAGAGAGAGAGAGAGAGAGAGAGAGAGAG
>MU204322.1:505524-533793 GCA_017309775.1 Paedocypris sp. Pulau Singkep | reverse complement strand
TCACTAGAGCTCACTACTGCTCACTAGAGCTCACTACTGGTCACTAGAGCTCACTACTGGTCACTAGAGCACTATCATCTGCCATTCCTCACAAGTCACTTTACCTGTCACATAGGAATGCAAAGCAAACGTCACTTTATTACTACGACACCTTACTTTAGTACTTGTAAGTTTTATGTTGAAATGTCATCTGTTTGTATCTGTTTGTATCTAGGTACTGAGATGAACGAAATTTAGATTTTCTGTATGTATGCACTGTACATATGGCAAAATTGACAATAAAGCTGACTTTGACTTTGACTAGAGCTCACTACTGGTCACTAGAGCTCACTAAATATTACTAGAGGTCACTAAAGGTCACTAGCTCGTTACAGGTCACTAGAGCTCACTAGCTCACTAAATATTACTAGAGCTCACTAAATATTACTAGATCTCACTAACTCACTACAGGTCATTAGAGCTCACTAGCTCACTAAATATTACTAGAGCTCACTAAATATTACTAGATCTCACTAACTCACTACAGGTCATTAGAGCTCACTAGCTCACTAAATATTACTAGAGCTCACTAAATATTACTACAGCTCACTAAAGGTCTAGGGCTAGATCTCACTAGCTCACTACAGGTCACTAGAGCTCACTGGGTCACTAGAGCTCACTACTGGTCACTAGAGCTCACTAAATATTACTAGAGCTCACTAAAGGTCACTAGAGCTCACTAGCTCACTACTGGTCACTAGAGCTCACTAAATATTACTAGAGCTCACTAAAGGTCACTAGAGCTCACTAGGTCACTAAAGGTCACTAGAGCTCACTACTGGTCACTAGAGCTCACTAAATATTACTAGAGCTCACTAAAGGTCACTAGAGCTCACTAGCTCACTACTGGTCACTAGAGCTCACTAAATATTACTAGAGCTCACTAAAGGTCACTAGAGCTCACTAGGCCACTAAAGGTCACTAGAGCTCACTACTGGTCACTAGAGCTCACTAAATATTACTAGAGCTCACTAAAGGTCACTAGAGCTCACTAGCTCACTAAATATTTCTAGAGCTCACTAGGTCACTAAAGGTCACTAGAGCTCACTTCTGATCACTAGAGCTCACTAAATATTACTAGAGCTCACTAAAGGTCACTAGAGCTCACTACTGGTCACTAGAGCTCACTAGGTCACTAAAGGTCACTAGAGCTCACTACTGGTCACTAGAGCTCACTAAATATTACTAGAACTCACTAAAGGTCACTAGAGCTCTCTCTCTCTGTCCCCCCCCCACTCTCTCTCTCGCTTTACCACACTGGGACACCTGAGACTGGTGTATTGGGTGTCTGTTCAGTGGACCGGGGCTGATGATCCTCCTCTGGGCATCAACAGTGTCCTGTCGCTTTAAAACCAACAAGCAAACAGAGAGAGAGAGGGGCAGGGGAGCGAGCGAGCGAGCGCTGAATGTGGGAATGTTTGTGTTGGTTTGACTGTGGGACTGTGTGAGGGTGGAGGAGCTGGAGCTGAGCTGGAGTCGTGTGTGTGTGTGACGGGACGATGAGTGTGTGTGTGCGGCACAGTGTGACCGCCCTCCGAAGACTCACTCACCTCAGAGCTCCGCCCACTCTGCTGCGGGACGTCCACCAGGTGAGATCCGGCCAGACACACACACATGCTCACTTGTGGGGACCTTAGTCTGGGCCCCACAACTTTGAGGGTCGAGTTATACAACTTTTACTGGTGGGATCTTGATGGTTAGGGTGAGGAGAGAGGGAACTTACTGGTGTGCGTGTAAAGTAACTGGTGGGACCCCACTATGATGTAAATGAAAGTGTATGTGTGTGTGTGTGTGTGTGTGTGTGTGTGTTAGACATCATTAGTCAGGTTGTGTTTCTCCGTTACTGGTGTGTTACTGTTAACATTCTCAGTGATAAAACTTGAGGGAGGGGCTTATACGTATGGGTATATTTCAAATAGGCACGTAAATATGAAGCGCACATTTTTCCGCATTTGAAGTTTTATTTACAGAAATAAAGGCCAATTAGCCACGTGGCGACACTTAGCAGTGGCTAAATAACACTGGAAAAAATAACAATACATAAAAAAAAGAAAAAATAGCTCCGTAGCACTAACTCGGATCGGTTCGAGACTATCGCCATTGGATCCGGTTCCCGTTACTTTTGCACTTTTTTTGATACGACGCTTCGTTTCCGAGATACAGGCCATTTTATGCTGATTTTCACCGGAATACGCTCATATATGGACGTAGCAGGTGGAATCACAGCACCCCCTACTGGAGATACACTACACTAGAAACTAGTTCTGTTTTTCATTTATTACTCAAGTAAAAGAGTCACAAGTTTGAATTTTGCGCCTGAGAAATCAGTGGGGTGCTTATATTCGCGCAAATACGGTAAAAAATGCGTTGGCAGTAACTTTGGCTGTCCGTTTTAAGGGCATCGCGCGCTAGCGGTCTACGCTAGCCATTAGAAACGTTGTGACTGGGCGTGGTGATGTCATGGGCCACACCCTAAATGACCGCTGTGCTATTGTCCGTCAGTCTGGCTAGCGGCGTTAGCGTAGCGCGGTGAACACTGGGGGCGGGGCTTCCTTTTCCTTTCATTCTCAGTGCCGGGAAAACAAGTCTGTCACTCCCTTCTTCCTGCCTCCTCCCTCTTTCTTTTCAGACCTATGCGTCTCTATTTTCTTCCACATGTGCCTCTCTATTCTTTTCTATCGCTCCTCATCGCTCTTTTCTCTCGCTCTACCTCCTGTTTATCTTCTGTTTTTCTCATTATCTCTGATTCTCACTATCCTTTTTCTCTCTTTTTTTATTTTCTCACTTTTTGTCTCTCTCTCTTTTTTTTTTTCATTGACTCACTCCCTTTCTCGCTCTCTAATGCTTTCTCTCTCTCTCTCTCTGTCTTAGTCTCTCTTTGTCTCTCTCACGCTCTTTCTCTATCTCTCTCTTTTTTCATTGACTCTCTCTCTTCTCTCTCGCTCTCTTTCATTCACTCACTCTCTCTCTCTCTCTCTCTCAGCATTCTGTCCTGTTCTTCACCCCTCACCACAGTCCGTCTCTCCCAGAGAAGTGAAGACTTTATCCTTCTTCTCTCCCAGCGTCTTAATACACATCCACAGAGCAGCTTTTGTTCCGCTTAAGCCGCTAATTGTGTGTCTGTGATGGTGTGTGTGTGTGTGTGTGTGTGAGTGTGTGTGTGAGTGTGTGTGAGTGTGATGGTGTGTGTGTGTGTGTGTGTGTGTGTGTGAGAGTGAGTGTGTGTGTCAGATCGGAGCTCAGCACATTCTGAGGTTTCTTGTATAATGTCTTAAGCCTCTTTAAGAATCGTTTTGGATATTTATATTTAATTATCTGAGTCTTTGAGTTTGTCTTGAAATTAATACACACTAATGCATCCGTTAGAAAAGTTTCTCTCTCTCTCTCTGTCTGTCTCCCTCTCTCTCTCTGTCTCTCTCTCTCTCTCACAGACACTTTTTTATTCTCTCTCACTGTCTTTTTCCTACACACTACACCGGTCTATATACGGTACGTATATGTCTCTTCATCTTTATGGACAGGGTTCTGCCTAATTAGGCAAAATTTGCATTTACCGGTAAACACACACACACACACACACACACACACAGAATAACACGTGTGGAATGTGTCTCTACATACGTGACGTAAATCCCGTGTGTGTGTTTTGTAAGAGACGTCGCGCTGAGCATCATGGGAAGGAATTTCCTTTGTGGGCGTGTCCTGCGCTTTTTCACTGGCGGGAAAGTGTTTGTGCTGATCACGTGATGAACTTACTACTGATTGCCAACATTTTACAGCTATTCATGCAAATAATACGTGTGTTTTTGTTGTGTGTGTCTGTGTGTGCGCATGTTTATTTGCGTACATGAGATGGAAGCATGTGTGTGTGTTAGTGTTTGTTTCTCTTTGTACCTTACTTTACATAGCATTTACATATGTAATTACTGTTTTACCTACACACTAATATGTAGTATATCATGGAAATATTATGTGTCTTTCAGATTATAATCCTGTATCACAATCTAATACATAACAACTGTTATATAAGCACACGGACATGTATTATATAGTAATATTTTAATGAGTGTAAAATTTAACTGTATAATACACACACTTAAATATTTAACATTTTTAAAAAAAAATTTCTATACTTTCTATACTTGTGTCCATCTTTCCTCTCACGATTGGCATGTTCACCAGTGGCTAATACGTTTACCAGATGAATATTGATTTAAAGAACTGTCGTGTGTTACTGACGCAGATTAAATGGCTTTTCAGTTCAGTCGTTTCTAATCGTGGGATTTCTCCCGTGTAAACGTGTGTGTAATCTGCTGGGATTACACACACACACACACACACACACTCACACTCACACTCACACACACACACACACACACACACACACACACACACACTCACACACACCGAGATGTAGAAAACATGCTAGCTTTGACACAAACTACGACTGAAGTAGAAAATCCTTATCTATTCTTGTGTTGATAACTTTTTGTTATATAATTAAAAAATCTATCTATCTGTCTGTCTATCTATCTATCTATCTATCTATCTATCTATCTATCTATCTATCGTTCCGTCTCACAAACTTAAACCTCCTCGAATTTCGTATCTCAGACTTTCTTTCCCTCGGCTGACCCCTGACCCTTGACCCCTGACCCCGCGACACTTCATCCGCAGGTGAATAATTGATGGCCATCACGTAAGAAGCGGATCACTTCCTGTTAGTTTCCACTTCTTCACCTGTTTATTTCCTCTGAGAATAATACCAGAAACACAAGAAATACAGTAAAGTTATATCGAACTTGACCTTTGAACTTTACTGATCCCACCGTGGGGACGTTTAACTGCAGGATAATATAATAATAATGACAACAACTATAATTTAAATAATAATAATAATAGAGACAAACAGCGAGTAAAGATAAAGAACAACGGATAAAAAAGAAGTTCAAAACACTAAATCCAATACTTTTTTTTTTATTATTCATCATAGATTGAAACTGCACAGAACATTTTTAAAGAGTTCAAATGCTTGAATAATTAACCATGAATAAATTAATAATTCATAGTAATGACTCTTTATTAGGTGAGTGTGTGTGTGTGTGTGTGTGTGTGTGTGTGTGTGTGTGTGTGTGTGTGTGAGTGCCTTAAGACATACTTTTCATTTTCTTTTTTCACTCTTGCACGTCTTTTATTTTGTCGTTTATCTGTCATGTTCACACTGTTCTTGTTTTGCTTGTAAACCTGAAAGTTAACTGCATTTTCACAAATCACCCTATTTTATTTTAAGTAGTCAAATATACAGCCAATTTTCTTTTTTATTTATAATAACTGTATTTATTTATATAATTATCTCATTCATTCATTCATCTGGATCAAAGTTGTCTTTGTAATTCAAGTGTATTTTAGGCAATTCTGGAAAAAAAAAAAAAAAAAAAACAATGTCTGTTTTTTTAATCAGTTCATTTTCATGATTTTTTTTAAAGAAGATTATTAGTATTGTACCAGTTCTGGGCAGAAATGAAAGCACGAGCCGCTTTCCTAAGTGTCGTTTTAGCCGTGACGTCCAGTGTGTGTGTGTGTGTGTAGTGTCACGCTACGCCGCAGGAAGTGTGTGTTTGGATGAGTAAAACGTTTGTTTCCAACTCAACTGGAAAGAGAAGTGTGTGTTCCTGATTCTGTTTGACTTGTGACAAGACGTGACTCACTAGTGTTTTAACGTTAATCCCTATATCATAAAATTATGTCGGAGGCGGGGCCACGCCCACAAAGCCCCGCCCTCAGCGCACCTACCCCGCGTCCCTTGTTTTTAGGTCAAGAGTGGTAACTCTACTCACTACACAGCTAGCTAATAACCCGCTAACCGCTAAACTGGTACTGACTAAGCCATTACCTGCTAAACTACTAGCTGCTAGCTTGCTAAATTGTGACTGACTGACCAAACAAACAACAACTAACTGCTAAACCATTGAATGCTAAACAGCTAACTGCTAAATTGCTAAACTGTGACTAAGCAGTTAAATGCTAAACTGCTATCTTGCTAAAATGTGACAAACTGACCAAACAACCAACTGGTAAACTATTGAACGCTAAACAGCTAACTGCTAAATTGCTAAACTGTGATTGACTGAGGCGTTAAATGCTAAACTGCAAATTGCTGAACCAAAATGCTAGTTTGCTAAACTGGACAGACTAAACATTTATTGCTAAATAGATAACTGCTAAACAGATAATTGCTAAATGGCTAAACTGAGACGGATTAAACAGATTTTGAGTTAAATGCTAAAGAGATGAATGCTAAATTGCTAAACTGTGACTGAACAGCTAAATGCTAAACAGCTAACTGCTAAATTGCTAAACTGTGACTGACTAAACAACTAGCTGCTAAAATGCTAAACAGCTAACTGCCGATGGTTTGCCAGCTTCTTAAAGAGCTAACCGCTAAATGCTAATCGGCTAACTTCTGATGATTTGCTAACTTCTTTAAACAGCTAACCGCTAATTCAAGTAGTAACACTTTTTAACTTTATATTTAAACAAACAAAAAAAAACTTTTGCAAAGAAAGCAGACAATCGTGAGTTTTTTGTTTTTTCTTTTTCGTTTGTGATCTTTAGCGCGTGCGAGTGCTACTGTACTACTACTTCCTGTGTGTAAAGCGATATCGAGGTCATCGCTGTGTATTGACTGGTGCTGTCAGCCAATCACAGCGCAGCTCTCACACCTGGACCAATCACGGCTTCCCGCCGACTGATTGATTTCCTGTTAATTATGTGAAGCTGATGCGCTGTTGACAGGAAGCGTGACAGGAAGTGGATTTCCTGATGTCACACACGTGGTTTTCTCGCCCAATAGGGAACTGAGAACTGATCATGTGACCTTAAACAGAACTAACGCAACACGTGATTTACAACACTGTGTTTACTGTCAGAACAATTCAGACGACGTGAACACAAAACATCGTTACAAAAGATTAAAATTAAAAATACAAATGAAAATAAATCTTGCAAAAATGTAGTACATACAAGAATAATCTACATAAGAGCTTATGAGAAGAAGTGTAAATAATATTAATTGTGGTAAATATTGTAATATTGTATTCAAACAGATTTTTCCGTTAATGCGTCGTACCGCGATTATACGTACAAATGATTTCAGATATTTATTCTATAGTTTCAACATTATCAACTCTTCCTTTATTAATAATTTGTTACTACAAACTAATGGATAATTTATTGATGATTTGATTATATCAATCGGTAAATTCTACCACAACAGGTTATTCTATTCAATAGAAGTAAATACTGTATGTTATTGTGTAACTAGTGTACAATAAATGTGTTTTTGTACATTAAAGAAAAAACTATTATTTTTCAAATTCTTTATAAATATTATACAATGTGTATATACAATTAGACTTAATCAACACAGCGTGTGCGTTATTAAATATTCTATATACTATAAGTCTATGTACACATATTCATTTTAGCTTAATAAAACACAGATGTGTGTGTGAGTGTGTAAGTGAGTGTGTGTGTGTGAGTGTGTGTGTGTGTGTGTGAGTGTGTTTGTGTGTGTGTGTGTGTGAGTGTGAGTGTGTGTGAGTGTGAGTGTGTGTGTGTGTGTGAGTGTGTGTGTGTGTGTGTGTGTGTGTGTGTGTGTGCGTGTGTGAGTGAGTTTGTGTGTGTGTGTCCTCTCCTCATGATTTTATCAACAAACTCCAAATTGCTCTAGTTTCTCCAGAATCCCTGGAATGTTTGACCGACTTTAACTCTACGTTGGGACAAAAATAGCGTGTGTGATTGGACGAACGCACCCCTCTCTCTCTCTGTCTCTCTCTGTCTCTCTCTCTCTTTCACTCTCTCACTCTGTCTCTCTCTGTCTCTCTCTCTCTTTCACTCTCTCACTCTGTCTCTCTCTCTCTCTCACTCTCTGTCCCTCTCTCTCTCTCTCTCTTTCTCTTTCTCTCTCTCACTCTGTCTCTCTCTCTCTCTCTCTCTCTCTGTCTCTCTCTCTCTTTCTCTCGTCCGTGAGAAAATGGCCCAGTGAGAGACGGGGAATGTTCTATCACTCCTGGAAACTCTTGACCTTGTTCTTCTCAGCAGTGATCAGGCCTCAGAAAGCTCGGCTCATTTAGACTGGCAGACTGTTGTGATGACATCACTGAGACACACACACACACACACACACACACACACACACACACACACACACACACACACACACACACACACACACACACACACACACACACTCACACACACACACACACACACAAACTTTTCATATTCTCTCTCTCTCTCTCTCTCTCTCTCTCTCTGTCTCTCTCTATAGTTTTTCTCTCCTCTCTTTTCATTTTTTTTCATTTTTTCTCTTTCATCTCTATTTTTATCAGTCTTCTTTCCCTTCACTTGCACTTTTTGCCTTTTCTCCTGTCTTTTCTGAAGTGTTCCCTCCATCTATATTTAATATGCGCTCCATCACTCTTCCGTCTCTCCTTCTCTCCGCTTCTCTCTTTCTGCCTCACCCTCTCTGTACCCCTCTCAACTTTTTTTTTTTACTTTCTCCATTAATCTTTTTGCTAGAGTTTTTTCTCCATCTCCCTCCTACATCTCTCTCATTCCTTCTCACTGTCCTACGTGTATTCTTTCTCTCTCTCTTTCTCTCTCTCTTTTATCTCTCAGTTTTATCTGTTGGTTTTTCTTTGTTTTTTTGTCAAGTACTACTGCTTCTTTGTTTTATCTTTTCTTTTTGCGTCCTCACTCATCACTTCTTTTCCTCATCTTTCTTCTATTTCTCTCTCAATTCTGTCTCTCTCTCTCATTCTCTCTTTCCCCCTCCCACCATCACTTGTCTTTTTTATTTTCTTCATTCACCCTCATTCTTCCCTCTCTTTTTTTCTCTGACATCTGTCACTCTTTCTTCTATCTCTATGTCTCTTTCTCTTGGGATGTTTTTCTAACTCTTCTTTTTGTGTATTTCTCACTCCTCTCTTTTTCACACTCCACTTACCCTCTTGCACTTGGACTTTTGTATTTTTCTCTGTATTTTCTTTTCTCTCTCTGTTTCTCTCTCTCCATCCCTGTCTTTTTTATCCCTCATTCACCCTTTCGTTTTTCCTCTCTCTCTGTCTCACATCTGTCACTCTTCCTTCTATTGTCTCATTCTGTCTCTTCCTCACTTTTCTACTCTCCCTCTTTCTCGCTCTCTCTGTTTCTCAATTTCATCTGTCACTCATTATTCTATTGCGTTGTTCTGTCTCTTCTTGACTTTTCTGCTCTCTCTCTCTCTCTCTCTCTCTCTCTCTTCCTCTCTCCAGTCTTTATTTAACTTGTCCTCATTTACCCTCTTCTGTCACACACACGTTCTCTCAAATCTGTCACTCTTCCTTCTAATGTCTCATTCTGTCTCTTCCTCACTTTATCACTCTCTTTCTCTATCACTTCTTCCACCCCTCTCTTCTCCCTCATTCACCCTCTTTTTCTAACCCTCTTCATTTTCTCTTTTTCTCTCACAGCTGTGACTATTGTCTTGTTCTCCCTCTTCCCCCTGCTTTTCTACTCTCTCTCTATCTTTATCTTTATCTCTCTTTGTCTCTCTCTCTCTCTGAAGTTCTCGTTCACACACACACACACGTTCACACTCTTGTGCTGAGCTAAACACAATTAAAGAGCGGTGGAATCGGAGGAGAGGTGATGGCATTGATCGTCTCCTGTAGTTCCTGACTCAGCATCTCCTCCCGTTACACACACACACACACACACACACACACACACACGTGTGTCTGGTGAAGCTCCTCAGATCTGAGCGTGTCCCGTACCAACACAGTGTCAAGAACTCGAGCAAAATGACATTGTTTCTTTGTTATATTACTTGAGTATTTTCGGCTACTTTGTACTTGTGCTGAGTATCAGGAAATATCAGCAGCTTTTCCTCTCTACTTGAGTACATTAGTGATTGAGTAACTGTCTCTTTACTCCACTACATTAGAACGGACACTCACCGTTACTCGCTACATTGTGATCGTGTTTGTCAAGTCGGCGTCTTTTTTTACCGCTTTTTGTTCATTTTTTATAAATTTTGTTCTGCCATTTTGAAACATTGGAACGTTAAATTCAACATGTATATCAGAAAATAAAAATCCTCGCCAATAAGGAGTTTCTTGTTTTTCACATTCCCTGGTGTTTTTGAGCCTAAATTCAGTAAAATACTCTCAATGTTCTTTAAAAATTGTCGTCTTTACAACTTTTACTCTGGTCTTCTTGGAATTTGTGAGCTGTATTTGTACTTTTCACGTACTCTTGACATTTTCATTATCCTCTGGTGTGTGTGCGTGTGTGTGTGTGTGTGTGCTCTGACTTTTACAACAAAATATTTTTATTTTGGAGTGTCCAAAAATACCACGTTTGAAAGGTAAAGTGTGTTGCTATGATCACTTGTGGGGTCCTGCGATTATTCAAACGTGTTTAATCGCGTCAAATTGTACTAACGCCATTATTCGCACTTCCGTTTTTGCTGGTTTTTGAGTTTCACTTCAGTTTTTTGCAAAGCTGAAATCACAGCGCACTTGTAGAACGAATAGAGGGCAATTCAATTATTCGCGATTAGTTTGGTTGAGGAAGTGCAATTAACTAGTCGTGATGGGTAAGGTTTGATACACGGAACTCTCAGAGTAACGAAATGCATCGACGCAAAAAAGTCGTCCCGAGTTCCGAAATATTTTCACTGTAGGACAGGATTTTCTTACCGCGGACGAGAGTGAATCAGTCGTTTAATCTCATTCACACGTCAAATAAACAAAGTAACGACGTGATCTTGCTTAGGCGGATAATGATTAGCTCAGACAACCAAACTTTCGCCAAATGAAATGTGTGTGTGAGTGTGTGTTAGTGTGTGTGTGAGTTTCTAGCAGCCCAGAAGCTTTAGATGTTTAGCTAGCGTGTGTGTGTGTGTGTGTGTGTGTGTGTGTGTGTGTGAAAAGGCCAGATGGGAGTAAAACTATGCAGCAGGAGAGATCTCACACACACACACACACGCGCGCGTGTCTGAGGAGCTGGTGAGTGAGTGTGAGTGTGTGTGTGTGTGTGTGTGTGTGTGTGAGTGTGTGTTGACTTCTTTTTCTTTCCGACGGATTTAACTGGAAACAGATTTTCCTCTGTGAGCTGCGAGTTACAAGCCTCCTCACACACACACACACACACACACACACACACACACACACACACACACACACACTCTTACTCACACCTGTACGGACACAGGTGCCTTACCTACGCTTCACAGTGTGTGTGTGTGTGTGTTCATTTCCTTCCAATAGTTCCTTTTTATAATCCGCTGTGACCTCACACACACACACACACACACACACACACCTGGAGCTGCGTGTAGAGTTACACACACTGAGTAAGTACGGCTTTACTCGCTGTCTTTGATGTGATTTTTACGTGTGGTTGGTAAGTGTGTGGATAAGCCCCGCCCTGCCCTGCCCCGCCCACACCACCACACACTGTTTGCTTTTCCCACGTCACCGTCTTTATGACGGGAGGAGGAGAGGAAGAAGAGAAAAACACACAAGCTTTTTTATCTTCAAACACTTTGTAAACTAACCATCACGAGCCACGAATATACGCACACCCCGGATAATTCAGCCACAAAATAAGCACAATACATATTTTTCGTTTGTTAATTTATCGTTTCTGGTTCAATTATGTTAATAGTCTCATAGAAATACTATTTTTTTCTTTATTTAACCAATCTAACTTGTGACTGGTCTCATTTTTATATCGTTTTACTTGAATAATAAACGACAAAAAGTGGATTCTAGTGGTCAGGACTTCATTTCCCAAGATCCTTTGCTTTGCGTGTCTAATGTGTCTTTAACGTCTGTCTACGCACCCGTGTTTAACATTATATAGACGCACACGCGCCGCTACATAAAGATCACGTGCTTTTGTTTATTTCTGATTGTTCCTGACCTGAAATACGGGAAAATGGAGGCTTATATTTACACTCATATTTGAAATCTGCGATTATAAGCACAGATCGTGTTTTTGAGCGTCGAATATTTGGAATATTTGCGTAGATCTGGTATAGATTGGTCCGTCGGTTAAAGTGAGCAGCTGCTTTATTGAGATAAATACTGAAGTTTGAATCGTAACGCAAACTTGTGCGCAAAAGAACGTCTTTGAGAAAATGTCGTCTCTGTTTACGAACTAATTTCACGATCAGACAGGCCGAATGCTGTGAGGAGAATGTTCCGCGAGTGTTTCTCACCACTAATAACAGCGAGATCTGAGTCCAGACCAGGAAAACGGTTTGTTTGTTCTTCAAGCGCGTCAGTAAACAAACTAAATACACTTTTACAGAAATAACACGGTCACAGAGATCTTACTTACAAACTGAGTACAACAGACTTAAATCGAGTCAAATGATCTGGCAACGCGCTGAGAGAGAACGTTCCTGGGCAAAGACGCTTGAAACGAGAGCATCATTCATCTGGTCTGAAGTGAACGAGACTCATGGTCTCATCTCGAGATCTTTGGGCTTGTGACGTGTGAGCGACGTGTGTGTTTCTGAAGCCGCTTGTTCTTCTCACGGGTTCCTGCTCTCCTGATTGGCTGCTGTTGGAGTGTGTAGCTCAGTGTGAGGTGGTGTAGAAAGGCTTGGAGCTCCATCATGGAGTGTTAGAGACGTTCTCTCAGACCAGGTGGAGACGCTTCTGCAGGCCACGAGGACGTCAACATACACGCACACACACACACACACACACACACACACTCACGCACACACACACACACACACACTCACGCACACACATCTCGCTTCTTCTTCCTCCTTCTGGACGGGGAGTCAGGATTAGAAGCGCAGGGGCGGAAGACGTCCCAGATGTTCCTGTGCTGCTAATCCAGATGTGTGTGTGTGAGATTCCAGACACGCGAGAGAGAGAGAGAGAGAGAGAGAGAGAGAGAGAGAGAGAGAGAGAGAGAGAGAGAGAGAGAGAGAGAGAGAGAGAGAGAGAGAGAGAGAGAGAGAGAGAGAGAGAGAGGCGGGAGGTGTGTCAGCGGCTCCCGGTGAAGCGGCGCGTTCTAGCGGGGAGAGGGACTGGGATGTGCCGCTGTCTCTCGCTCTCAGCAGCGGCGTGATGGAGGATGCTGACCGGCGGGAGGATGAAGATGAGGAGGGCTGAGGGCGGCGCGCGAACCTCTCGCCTTCGGATTTGACGCAGTGGGATAATTTGATCGTGTTTCTCTGACATCGAGGCGGATTGTGAGCAAAGGTAAAGCGCGCGCGTCCGTCTGCCTCGCGCTTCCCGCCTCTCGCCGGGGGACGATGGAGCGATGGCGGCTTCTCTCCCTTTTTGGCGATCGAGGATGCGGGATTGTTGCTCGGATCTGTGGCGTGTTGTGTGCGCGCGCGCGCGCGCGTGTGTGTGTGTGTGTGTGTGTGAGTGTGTGTGTTTTATTATTGTCTCTCCCAGCGCCGAGAGTAGCTGTTAGCCTGTTAGCATTTTACCTCAGGAGCAGCTACACCTCGTCTTTACGCGTCTGGACTGGCGTGTGTCGTCAAACGCTCGTCGGCCTCGTTCGCTCGCCATTACCGCACGTCGAGTCTCGTTCACGCGCCATTAGCGGCTCCTGACGGGATGTGGCCGGAGATCATGTGACTGTCACGGCCTCATCCCTCAGAACGCTGTGTAGTCTGCTTTATTAACACTGATGCGTGTGTGTGTGTGTGTTAGTCTGCTTTAATAACACATTTATTAAGTCTCGGAGGAAACAAACGAGCTGTGTGTGTGTGTGTGTGTGTGTGTGTGTGTGTGTGTGTGTGTGTGTGTAGATTCTGTCCTCTGTGGGTTATGGGGACATCAGCAGTGTCCCCATAAAGCCTTTCCCAACCTTAATCAAGCTAGCCAATCAGAATTTAGTTTTTGTTTATTCTATTGTCAGAAATGCTGGACTTGACAACTTGCCGTAGACGTGTCTGTGGAATGTAACGTCGCCCGATTGGTTTCAAATGCAGATGTAGATTGTGGTTGTCTGTGGTGAAATTGATTTTCAGTGCATTTTTTAAAAAAGTTCTAAGAATGTTCTATTTTATTCGTTTTTAAATTCTTTAATGGTTTTTTTTTTTTGCTTGTTTTTTAAATTCTTCAACGAAAAAAAAATGCGTGTTGGTCTTGCCTTGTTTGCCAGGCAGACGTCAGTCATTTTGGTGTTGTTGTTTGATTGTTTACTGTAAAAATCCCTGTACCTTTACATTTAACAGCAAATTACATTTTCATTGCTTGAACAAAAACAATAAACGCTAGTTTGTGCTGTAGAAAAAAAAAGCGATATAATGCTGTAAACTGAAAACAAGTGTTGAAGTTTATTTGTGTAGCGCTTCTCTCTGTCCCAGATCAACGCAAAGTCGCTACGAGGAATTAGGGAAAATTAGGAACAAGTAAGGAAACGTAGCTTTACAGTATGTGCTTGGGAATCACAGCTAGTTTACCGCCTTTTTACAGCCCAGTTTTTTTGCAGTGTGTGTGTGTGTGTGTGTGTGTGTGTTTGCCGTAACCAGATTGATATTTTTCAGCACATCGCACAGGCTTGAAAATCTAGATGTGTGTTATTTTTAGTCTTACCGCTTTTGGTGAAAATAGACGTCCTCCTTGTGTGAGGCCGCGCGCGTGTGTGTGTGTGTGTGTGTGGTCAGTGTGATGCCTTGTCATTTTGTTGTCGTCGTTGGGCAGTGTGATGTACGGCTGAAAACGGCCTCTCGTTTATATAACAAAGTTTAATATATTTAATATCATATGTTTATTATACTTATATGACGAATATTGATGTGGTGATGGTATTTCAGTGGCTATTACACTAGTATTGTATATGTGTATATCAGTTCTCCTGACTAGTATTATCTCCGTCTGATCTCAGTGTAATTAACTTTACTCGTCTGTGATATAGTGTGTGTTCAGGGTCAGTCTTTAATCTCTCTGGGTTTATCAGCCCATCAGATTATGTTTAATCGTCTGTCCTGCAGGGAAAGTGTGGCAGAGAGGGGAGGGGCTTCAGTCTGGCAGACACGCCCACACACAAAGACACACCCACTGTCACATTCCTGAGACATGTTTTTAAGTTGTAGCACGCACGCACACACGCACGCACACACACACACACTCACACACACACACACACACACACACACACACACACACACACACACACACACACACAGCATCATTAGCGTCGTGTGTAGAGAGAATGTTAAGAGTTAGATGAACGGAAAAAGTGAATGGATTTGTGTGGAATTGATATTAATAACCAAAACTAGATCATGTTGAATAAACTAAATTATTTGTTATAGTGTGTTCATGTGTTATAACAAATAGGTTTAATTATTAGTTCATTATTATTATAATAACACATTTATAAGTTGTAACACACACACACACACACACACACACAACATAATTTAGATAATGTGTAAAGAGAATGTTAAGAGTTATGAATGAAAATAGTGAGTAGATTTGTGTAGAATTGTTATCATTGATAATCAAAACTAGATCATTAGTGTTTTAATTTGTAACTAACTGATGATAATAATATTAATAATAATTATTATTATTATAAGGTGTTATTACACTCACTTTCACATTCTTTAAGCAATATTTTTAAGATGTGTCTCACACACACACACACACACACACGCAACATTATTAGGATAGTGTGTAAAGAGAACGTTAAAAGATAGATATAGGGTGTAGATAAGGGTGTAGATTTGTGTAGAATTGTTGTTATTAATAAACCAAAAACATATTATCGCGGTTTGTTGTGTTCAGTTGAGTCAAACTGTGATGATGATAATACTGATTATAGTGTGTTACAAATAAACAATGTTCAGAGAGAGCGAAAGTAATATTGCCAGAATAGTAAATAATGAATAATAAAGTTTGTTCCTGATCTGGCGCCCGTTTTTCGCGAGCAAAAGTTTGTCGTCAGTGCGCCTCATAATCCTGTTTTTATATTTTTATCTTTATATAGTTATTATATTATTATATAGTTATTATATTATTATATATTATATAGATATTATATTATATACTAATTTTATATTTAGTAGGGATGCACCGAATATTCGGCCAGCGAAAATTTTCGATTTGCCAAAGCACTTTTTTCACCGAAACAATATGGCCGAAAGATGATGACGCAAGCAGAATTATTCCAGAGAGAGAGAGACAGAGAGAGAGAGACAGAGACAGAGAGAGAGAGAGAGAGAGATCAGAGCATTCTTTTCAGAAATCAGAAATAAAGCCCTTAAAACTGTTCATTTGTTTGAACATGATCAGTTCTTTTTACCTGCTTATAAGTTTTGAGTCGGGATGTAAAAGGAAGTGAAGTATTGAAAGCTAAGCACTTTATTTTTAACATGTATGTACTGGCTTATATTTAAAAGTAGCAGGGCTTTTATGTCACAAGTTAGATAACATTGTAAATATACGCTCCGTTTGATTTTACGCAACAATACGTGTGTGAAGAGCGTTTGTTTTTACAACCTTTCCGCAGGCCAGTAGGCGTGTCTATCATTGTTTATGTATTGTTTTATGTGACATTTTAGTTTGAATTATATTTTATACTCTTGATTGTTGCATTATGCCTAATAAATATTTGCATAATTTATAACAAATTTAGTTTCATTTATTCTTAGAAACTTTATTACTAATGTATGCATTTGCAATGCCTTGATTTTAGCAAAGTTAATGCAATGGTGCTACTAATAATTGGGCTGCAACATCACTTCTTTCAGTGTTTCAGTTTTTGGAATTTCTATTCCGCTGCGTCACTAATATTCACACTGGTGATGACGGACGCTTGGGATTTGGGATCCTCGCACGATCACGACAACAGTGTGCGTGGTCTTCTCCGGCGAGGGGGAGGAGTGAGAACCAGTGCTAGCTGAGCGCAGAGTCTGTGTGTGTGTGTGTGTGTGTGTGTGTGTGTGTGTGCGCTGGTCTGGAGGAGGAGAGGAGGAAGGGATGTGACTCCAGTCAGGAGGAAACGTGAGCCATGCTGCTTTTATCAGCCGGATTGTTTGTGTTCCTCGGGGGCGGAGCTTCCTGATGGCCGCCAGAGGAAGGTCTTGGCCTACATACGTGAAGCTGGAGTAAGAGTGAGGCTTCAGGGTGAGAGTCCTCTACTGGCACTAATGCCCCGCGTTACAGCCAATGAGCACGGCCAGGGGGCGGGACAGAGAGGCTGAGGGGTTAATTACCCTGGAGCTCAAATTCTAGTTTTATTTGTCACGTTACTTTCACTTCATTACATCACTTTACTTGTGTTTTCTGGCTACTTCGTACTTGTACTGAGTATCAAAAATAGAAGCGACTTTTACTCTCTACTCCACTGCATTTCTGGTTGAGTAGCTGTACTTTTCACTCCACTACATTTGAATGGACACTTACCGCTACTCGCTACATTTTGATGGTGCGCGACAAACCATAATCGATTTTTATTCAAATTCAAATTGTATTTGTCACATACAAATTATACGTGGTACCACATGTAGTGAAATGTGTTTTTGGTCGTTCCAGCTTGAAACCTAGAGATGGGGGAGGTACAACAAAATGTGCAAGGGGGAAATACAATAAAAAGATAAGGAATAGAAATACGATAAAACAGGGTATAAAGATAAAATATGCTATTCAAAATGTGCAAGGAAATACCAAAGAGATTAAAAAACAATAGAAATACGCTATAAAATAAAATATGCTATTCAAAATGTGCATAGGTTAAAAGAATGAATAGGTTAAAAGATAAAGTAAAAGGTAAAAAAAACTATAGAAATAAAAAGTACAACTGAAACACCGAAGTGAGTCGAAGACAAATATACAAAAGTGACTCGATTCATCACATGCCTGCTGTTGCTCCACCTGCTTTTAATAATAACAATAACAATTGAAGCTTCATCAATCCTTCATGCGAACAAACTCGGAGCAGTGGGCAGCCCGGGGGCATGTGGGTGTCAGTGTCTTGCCCAAGGGTTGAGGGGTGATGAGAGGGTGTGTGACTTGTTCAACCGGGGTTGTGGTGAGGTGAGGTGGACTGGCCGACTGTAGTTCTTGTGAGTGGGTGATGTCCGGATGTGGATGTTGGTGGATTGGGTGGGGTTGTGTAGGAGGTGTATGTGTGTGTGGTGGAGTTGTGTGAGGGGACGTGGCTGTACATGCGTGGAGGGGTACGAAGTGGCAGAGGAAGCGGGAGTCTTGGTAGGAAAGGTGGTGGAGGAACGGGGGATGGGGTTGTGGTTGGGATAGGGGTTAGGGGGGATAGAGATGGGGTTGGAAAGAGGTGAGGGTTGGGAAATGGGGTTGAGGTTAGGGTTAGGATGGGGGTTAGTGTGAGGATGGGGGTAGGGTTAGGATAAGGATTAGGGTTGGGATACGGGTTAGGATAGGTGTTAGGGATAAGATAGGGTAAGGATCGAGAAGAGGGTAGGGTAGGGATGAGGTTAGGGTTAGGGTAAGGGTTAGGATAAGGGTTAGGGGTGGGATTAGAGATGGGGTTGGAATGGTGTGATGGTTAGGAAAGGGGTTAGGTTTAAAGAAAGGGGTTGAGGTTAGGGGTTAGGGTTAGGGTTTGGGTTTGGGTTAGGGTTGAGTTAGGGTTGGGTTAGGGTTGGGTTAGGAGTTAGGGTTAGGTAACCCTAAGATAGATAGATGCCCCCATCACTTTTGTTGGCACGCCAACTCAACCCGAGTCAGTGACTAGAGAACTTTTTTGCGGCACAAAGTGGGCGGAGTCCTGGCGTTTTAGCTGGCGTTCACCTTGTGAGAAGCTGGACCTGAAGAACACAGATGAAGAGGCACTGGAGTGTGTGTGTGTGTGTGTGTGTGTGCACGGGAGTGAATGAGATGGAGTTCTGCCGCTCGAGTGGACAGCGTTTCTATTTCTGTCCTGTCACCGTGACCCAGTATTTACAGTAGATTTCACCCGGCAGTAATCTCTCTCTCTCTCCCTCTTTCTTTCTTTCTCCCGACAGATGACAGAAGGGCGGAGATGTCAGGTCCATCTCTTGGATGACAGGAAGTTGGAGCTCTTGGTTCAGGTAGGCATCTTCACGGTTTGCGTCTTAAACGTTTCGAGAGACGTTGGAAAATATAAATTCCGCTTTTGATTTTGCCATTGTAAGTTCAGGTTTGTTTTTGTTGCGATTTCCTCAGTCTTAATCTGAGAAAATGTTCTCTATTATTAAAATCATTCATTGGCAGGATTATGATACGTGGCTTAAATTTTCAGTAGAGTGTGTTCAGTAGTCCAGTTCAATCTAGTTTAGTCCAGTCCAGTCCAGTCAAATCTAGTCTAGTCTAGTCTAGTCCAGTGCCATCCATCTCAGTGCAATCCAATCTAGTGCCATTCAGCCCAGAGCAGTCTAGTCCAGTTTAGTCCAGATCAGTCCAGTCCAGTGCCATCCAGCACAGTCCAGTCCAGTCTAGTCTAGTCTAGTCTAGTCCAGTGCAGTCCAGTCTAGTCCAGTCTAGTCCAGACCATCCCAGTGCAGTCCAGTCTAGTCCAGACCAGTCTAGTGCAGTCCAGTTTTTCACTCCCTTCTAATTCACATTGTTGAACAGAAGCGAAAATGTTTCTAAAACAAATGCTCTAATATACGACCAGAAATGCTGCTTTTGTCGTGTGTCTTTACCTTCTTGATTCGTTATGAATGAGTGCGTAAGAAAGGGTTAAACTCAGCTCTGGCTTCTTCCAGTAATTCTAAACAAGACACATTTTTAAGAAAGTCTAAAGAGGGAATTCAACAAACTCAAGTCTCTGGAGTTGCTCTCTCTGTCTCTCTCTCTGTGTGTCTCTTAGTCTGTCACTTTCAAATTTAGTTTTAACCTGTATTCATCTCCAGCTCTCTCTCTTTCTCTCTTACAGACTTTGTCCATCTTTTTCTCATGACTGCCATTCTTTCTTCTCTCTTCTGTATCTCCTTGGCTCTCAAACTTGGTCAAACTTCCACTGCCTCCTCACTGCTTCTCCTCTTTTTCTCTGTCTCTCTCTCTCACTCTCTCTCTCTCTCCTTTTCTCTTTCTCACTCTTTCTCTCTCTCTCACCTTTATCTCCCTCATTCTCAAACTCTGTCATGCTTTCTTTTTCTTTCTCTTCTACTCCTCTCTCTTCTTTCTCACTGTTATGAGCATATTTCGACCCTGGAGATGTATATCTAGATGTTTTATCAAACTTCTCGCTCCGTTGTTGTCTTCTGGCTCTTGTTTTTTTCCGTCATTTTACCTGAGATCGTCACAATAATTGTCCAAGTCCCATCGGCTTTATTCACTGCTGGACCTGCTGGACCTGCTGGATCTTCCAGGATTGATTTGTCTTCCTGGAGAAGATCCTACACAGTCCAGCTCAGATTGAAACGGCGTTTGTCGGGACGAGCTGATGTTCCTGTAATCGCGAGGAAGCGTCTCGTCAGATTCGTCAGGATTTGTCGTTTTTTCTCAATCTTTTTAAACCTTCTGGCTTGAAATGCCACTTTCAAATTATAGATGGAGAAAAGGAAGAGAGAGAGAGGGAGGAGAGGAGGTAGAGAGGAGCAGCGTGAGAGTGACAGGCGGAAGATGAAACGACTAAAGAGGAATAAAGAGAAGGATTGAGAGGAGAAACACAGAGGGTGCTTCTCAATTCTTTATTTATGCGTCCTCGCGTCCTTTCCTAGCTCCTTTCCTTGCTCCTTAGCTCCACCCCTTGAGGACGCGGGAGAAGGACGAGAGGAAAGGACGCGAGGTCGGAGAAATCTAATCAAGAGAAATGATATGTCCTCGCTTCCTAACGCGTCACTTCAAAGCGTCGTCAATTAATGATGACGCCACACCACACCAACCACACGCACGTTACAATTATTTGATAAGAGATAATGAATGTTGTAAAGGTTTCAAACTCCGCAAAATACCAAAGATATCTTTTTTTTCATTTGATAAAATTCAAACGTCTACAACAGTTCTTGAATTTTAACAAAACAAACATTTGTGTATTACAATTGTACAGAACTGTACAAAAAACAACCGGCTATACAATTGTATAATTAAAGAAAAGTGATTTAAGTATATATTGAAGTTCGTGAAGATTCATGCATCCTTTGATTAACTGTCTCCTCATCAGTCCCATGTAGAAATAATTTTACACAACAGTTATGAATGGCAATGTGTTTGTTTCATTTGAGCCCTAACTAAATACAACTAACGAAATCAATACAAAAATATTTTACCATGACAATAAAGGCATTCAATTCCATTCAAAATTCAATTCAATTCAAAAGAATGTTATAAGAAACATTGGTTTAGTGATACTAAAATAAACACGTAAAAACGTGACTAAAGTATAAAATTAAAGTTTAAGTAAAGTTAAAAACTAAAGTACTAAAAATATATCGAAATTCAACGTAATCAAAACATAACCAGCAATTTAAAAAAAGTTTGCACTCAATCGTGGTTGGTGGAGACGTGAAGAGGGCGGAGCATTCAGACGCGCGTCACGCTAAGTCGGTGAAACTCTTCCGCAAAGCAAACACTGGTGTATCCTTGCTTATAACGCCTCCAGAAGCTCCTCCCCCTCGCTCCTCGCATCCTCACGGTGCAATTAGAGAATTGAGATGTCCTTCAAGATGGCGACGCTCGATCGATTTCCGGGTCATAGGAGGAGGACGGAGGATCGAGGACATGAGGAGGCATATTGAGAAGCACCCAGAGTGTTTGTGTCAGCGATCTATTGACACGATTAAGGTCTTAACATGAATCAGGTGCGTTAAGGCGTTAACTTTGACAGCACTGATTCCTGATGACGTAAAAGCGATCTTACACATGTGACCAGATGCTCGGCCATCGCTGCTGGAGGATTGTGATTGGCCGGTGGATTTCAAAGACACAAACTCGCTGTGTTAAACCAGTGGTGTAAGGTACTTGAGTAAAGTGACTTTACTCAAGTATTTTGGCTACTTAGGTACATCCTGGCACCTTTGACTTGGACTGGGACTGACAGTGGATTTTGTTCCGCCATTTTGAAACACTGAGGCGTCAATTTCATTTCGATATTAGGAAATAAACCTCGTAAACAAAGCGTTTCTCACACTTCCTGACGTCTTCTGAGCCTAAATTACTCAGTGCAAGCGAAACACTGAAGTTCCTCTCACATTGGAGACTTGACGACTTCTACTCAAGTCTTCTCGGTACTTTGACTCCAGGCTTCACGTCTGCGTGTGTCTCTTGCAGCCCAAGCTGATGGCCAAGGACCTTCTGGACCTGGTGGCGTCGCACTTCAACCTGAAGGAGAAGGAGTACTTCGGCATCTCCTACGTGGACGAGACGTACGTCGACTGAGGGACTTTGCTTTCCCTGGAACAATGGCCACAAAGTTCAGCTTTGACGCTCTCCGTCACGTTTAAATTCGCTGTTATTGATTTACTTTGACTTTACTTTGACTTTACTCTGATTTCACGATTCATACTTTTGTCCCAATTATTCCAAAATTATTTAGCAAAAAGTTCATCTTTTTCACTCTCGTTTACCATTATCCAGTGTTGTTGATTTCCCGATCCATATTTTTTTTTTTTTCTAATTTTTCCAAAATTCTTTCCAATTTTTTTTTATTCATCTTATTTGTTCTCATTTAGAATTATGAGGCTGTCTTTTTAAATCTGGTGTTATTGATTTCCCGATCCATACTTTTTTTCCCCCAATTATTCCAAAATGTTTTCTAAATTATTTTCCACACAAGTCCACCTTTTTTTGCTCTCGTTTAGAATTACGAGGCTTTTTTTTACAAATTTAAAAGCTCAAAAACGTATATTCGCAATTCACATTCGCATATACATGTAAATAATCTATTAAGTGCTACGCTAAGCTATGCTATGCTAAGCTATGCTAAACTATGCTAAGCTAAGCTAAGCTACTACACATGATTCTGCCAATCACAGGATCTCCTCATCATCCTCCTCATCCTCATGGTGCTGTTTCCTCAGGGGTCACTTCAGCTGGCTGCAGCTGGACCGACGCGTCCTGGAACACGACTTTCCCAAGAAGTCGGGACCCGTCGTGCTGTTCTTCTGTGTGCGGTGCGTCTGTGGTAGATTACACGTCTCATCATCACTAACCGCTGATTAGATATATATATATATACGGTATTAGACACATTTTTAAACAGGCATTTTTTTTTTTTTGACACATTTCATAATTTTTATACACTTTTTTTTGTTGTATTGAATATTGTTACAGTAATACATTAATAATAATAATAAAAAAAATAATCATTTTATTATTAATCATTGATTTTATATATAAACGGTATTAGACCCATTTTTTGACAGACATTCTTCATTATTTTTTTAGCACTTTTACATACACGTTTCTTTACTTTTTATAATTATTTTATTATTAACCATTGATTATATCTAAACAGTATTACAAGTAACAGTATTAACTAAGTAAAGCGCCATGTAAATAAACTTAAACTTATTAGACGCATTTTTTGACAGGCATTTTTTAATTCACATTTCATAATTTTTGTGCGCATTTCTTTATTTTACTGAATATTATAAAAGTAATAAAAGAAAAATAAATATATTTTTTTTATAATTATTTTATTGTTAACCATATATAAACAGTTTTAGACGCATTTTTAGACGGGCATTTTCAAAATCTTTGTGCATTTTTTAATACACATTTATTTATTTTATTGGATATTATGAAAGTGATCAATTAATAATGAATGATTTATTCATTTTTTATAATAATTTTATTGTTAACACATTTTTTGACACATTTATGTGCACTTTTAAATACGCATTTCATGATTTTCATACACATTTCTTCATTTATTGAATATTGTCCAAGTAATAAAATAATAATAATTTTTTGTATCATTAACAATTGATGATGTATTAACAGTATAAACAGACTCATTTTTAAACAGGCATTTTCATAATCTTTGTACACTTTTTAACACACATTTCGTAATTTTTCTACACATTTCTTTATTTAATTGTATATAATGCATACGTAATCAAATAATAATAAAATATTTATAGTTGTTATATATACAGTATCAGAGCTTCACTAGAGTAATTTCTATTGGCTACTGTCAGAAATCAATCAGATTCATTACAAGATTATAATAAGGCGAAGTGAATAATCTAGCTTGAAAAAATAAATCTATTTCCACCTTTATTATATTTATATATAATATAATATAATTCAGTCATTCATATATATGTGTGTGTGATATTATGACAGTTTAATAAAAAAATCAATAATAATAATGACTGTTGAATATTTTTATATCGTAACACACACACACACACACGCCTATAATTTATAGCATTTATTGACCGGCGTTTTCTTTCAGCAAAGATGAAAATGTGAGTAGGTAATCGACTAGCTTGGTCTGGAATCACCATGCGCCTCCAAAACAGGAAATTGAGAGAAGGCGAATTTGCATAATTAATTAACTGAAAGACGTTAGAGTTTAAAAACACTCGTGTGTGTGTGATGCCCCCTGGTGGACACGGCGTAAATAGTTTAAATAGTTTAAATAGTAATTATAAATGTTAGTTTAAGATATAACTATAATAACTATAAAAGATACAAATATAACTGTTAATCATAAACACATTCAAAAGTCATAGTATTTGTCACGTTTGATTCGTTTATTGTCGATGTTTTTGCAGCAGGAGAATAAAATGCTTCTTACACGCTTGTTCACATTGACTTTTACTTTTTTTTTTTTTTTTTGGTTTCTTTATTTATTTTTCCTAGATTCTACATAGAAAGCATCTCTTACCTGAAGGACAACGCCACCATAGAACTCTTCTTCCTCAATGCAAAGTCCTCCATCTACAAGGTAAACGCGCGTGTGTGTGTGTGTGTGTGTGTGTGTGTGTGTGCGTGTGTGTGTGTGTGTGTGTGCGTGTGTGAAGTAAAGAATACATATAAATAACGATAAAGAATACAAATGGAAAACATATAATTCTGTAACATTGTTGGAATAGGAATCAGGATATAGAATGTTGCGCCGTGTAAAGCTCAGCATTAGACGAGTGAGTAATTACTAAGTGCGGAATCATACTTTTTTTTTTCATTATTTAAAATGTTATTTAAAGCCTCTTTAAATTTCGCCCCCTGCTGGAATAAAACGCAATACCGTTCGTCTAAAGTGCCGTATTGTGAACTAATTGACAGACGACATTAAATACATGTTGTTATTCGACTTTGAAATACGTTGAGTTTACAAAAAGAATTAATGAAAAAATAAAATCAATAAATATAAAATCAATAAAAAAATGATGCACATTTCAGCACGAGACTTTTCAGGTGTTCTTCGTCAATAAAAAGCACACTTGATCTCGGGATTCAGTCATGTGTTTAATTCCGTTATCAGCTTGATTAATTATATTATTATAAAGCGTAATTATATCATTATATTAATTACAGAATTGCCTCTCTTTACCAAATTAATTCGTTTCATAAAATGGAAATTTCGTAAAATGGGACGCATTTTGCGTGTTAGTCCGAAAATCCGTCCCGATAACAAAATGTTCTTATAATGTGATAAAATATCGTGATAACTGTAATAATAAACATGTTGCATCCGCCATCTTGAATTCCCACAATAATCTTGTGATGACCGTCATTGCGGAGCCTGAGGTCAGCAGGGTGATAGTGGAGCGTCTCACTCGGGTTGTACTTTAGTGTGTGGACATAATGAAACGGTTCCGTAAGTAAGATCTCTGTCTGAAGAATAGACACAAACAGTTCCACACGTCTGGATCTAGTGTTTCACTCCTCAGATCTCGCTGCTCATTAGTGGTAGCGCTCCACAATATTGAAAAAGTGTGCGATATTGCTGTTGAATATTGCGATAACGATATTGCTTGCGATATAACATGTTCCACATAAAAAAAACAAACTATCTAAAAAGTAAAACTACTGATGACTAAATGCTACTAAAATAAACAGGCAGTATGTTTTTAATCAAACCGAGCTTAATCTGGGCTATAAACTGTCTAGTGGGAGTCAAACATTAAGACTAAAAGCTTCAGCAGATGTATTGATTTATGATTATTACTAATAGACTCACAGAGATGAAACGCGTCGCTCTCAAACATTACACTTTATTCACACACAGTATAAACACACAATCATCAGGATCAACATCAGCGTCTTTAAACTAAACGTGTCCTTGCCTTTCCTGCTGTTAAATACTAATAAATAATGCTAAATATGAAACAAAGTGTTCAGGCCTTATAACCGCACAATCACCAACACTGTCTTAAAAAATAATCTTTTAAAATAAAAAAAAATAACACGAAATTGTTTTATGTCGGATGTTTTTTTAGACATATCCAGCCGTGTGTGAATTTTTTTGTGAATTTTGTGAAATGTTTTCGCCGTCGCACTCCACACGTTCCTTCCACGAGGTCAACGCTTTGCTTTTACATTCCAGTCGAGTGTCCAGTAGCTCCGGCCTTACCTCAGTGACAGTCCTGTGACACGCACACACACACACACACACACACACACACACACACACACTGATGACGCAGCAGATCAGATTCACGGCGGTGAGATAAGAGACTAATGCAGCGTGTGTGTGTGTGTGTGCGCGTGTGTGTGTGTGTGTGTGTGTGCGCAGGAGCTGATCGAGGTGGACAGTGAGGTGGTGTTTGAGCTCTCCTCCTACATCCTGCAGGTATCTACACTGTCCGCACCGCATCTGTGCACGCGCGCGAATAAACGTGTGTTTTTGTGTGTAATGTTCAAAAGTTGTAGTTGGCGTTTACACTATTGTATTCACACGATACACACACACACACACACACACACGTCAGAGCCTGAGGATAAACAATTATACACACACACACACACACACACACACACACACAGAAGGACACATGCAGATGATTGGATAGAATAGATACATGGATGGATGGATGGATGGATGATAAATAGATAGATGGATGGATGGACGGACAGATAGATGGATGGATGGATAGATAGATAGATAGATAGATAGATAGATAGATAGATAGATAGATAGATAGATAGATAGATAGATAGATAGATAGATAGATAGATAGATAGATCAGTGTCACTCTTCTTTGTCTAGCTTCACTTCCTGTATACGCTGCTTAAACGTGTCTTTTGTCTTTTTATAGGAAGCAAAAGGAGACTTCACCAGGTGAGCGAGCCAATCACCTTCCAGTGACCTCACACACACACACACACACTCACACACTCACACACACACACACACACACACACACACTCACACACTCACACACACACACACACACACTCACACACACTCACACGACCCCGGAGCGAGAGGGGGAAGATATGGGGGTGTAAACCCTGGGAACGGAGACAGAAGGGAGGAAATGGAATGCGGAGGATAAACAGTGTTAAATTACATTAACTCACACACACACACACACACACACACACACACACACACACACACACACACACATGCACCACGAGGATATGAAGCATTTTCACTTTTGATTCAAGCTCGGATATATAAAAACTTGTTATATTATTATTACTCGTATTGATATTACTATTATTAATATTAATATTATTATTTTTTATTATTATTTAGATAATGCAAAAATAAAAAACATGGAAATAAGTAGAGAAATACTTTTAATGCATATAATAAAAAACCTAAACCTAAAAATGTTAAACCTAAAATGTAAAAAAAAAAAGAATTTTGAAAAAAATAATAAATGCATTGTATATAGAAACAGAAATTGTTTAAAACAAAAGAGAAGCAGATGTTGGTATTTCTTCTATATTTAGGCATCTCGTAGAATTGTAACGTTGCCCTTTGAACTTTAACCTGATGATATTTGCGGGTCAACCTTCTTTTTTTCCCTCAGCAATGACGTGACCAGATCTGATCTGAAGAAGCTTCCGGCTCTTCCAACTCAAGCACTGAAGGAGCATCCCTCCCTCGCCTACTGGTGCCTACTACACCACTACTACTCCTCCTGTCTCACTGAGAGAGAGAGAGAGACAGAGAGAGAGAGAGAGAGAGAGAGAGAGAGAGAGAGAGAGAGAGAGAGAGAGAGAGAGAGAGAGAGAGAGAGAGAGAGAGAGAGAGAGAGAGAGAGAGAGAGAGAGAGAGAGAGAGAGAGAGAGAGAGAGAGAGAGAGAGAGAGAGAGAGAGAGAGAGAGAGAGAGAGAGAGAGAGAGA
>MU204322.1:453983-471483 GCA_017309775.1 Paedocypris sp. Pulau Singkep | reverse complement strand
GTCCAGGCCGGATAACGCCGTTCCTGGAGACGTGCTGGTGCTCACCAAACCTCTGGGCACGCAAGTGGCGGTCGCCGTGCACCAGTGGCTGGACATCGTTAGTATTTCACCTGGTGTCCACGTCTGTGTACTGACCTTTAACCTGCCGAGTCCTGGTGTCCACGTCTGTGTACTGACCTTTAACCCTCCGAGTCCTGGTGTCCACGTCTGTGTACTGACCTTTAACCTGCCGAGTCCTGGTGTCCACGTCTGTATACTGACCCGAATTCCAAAACATTTTTGCTGTACTAAAGGAGTGTGTCTTTTTCTTACCGCTAGCGTGAAACAGTCGTTTAATCGTCGTTAAATAAACTGAATAACGACAGAAACACTAGTTAGTTTCAGATATCTTGCTTCCGGAATATAAAACAAGCTCGTCTTCTCCCAGAATGGCGTATTGTTTTTTTCCCGTTGTAGAGCCGCCATCTTGAAAAGACAAATATTTTTGTAATTGCGAGATTTCGAAAAATCGAATGTCATTTCAAGATGGCTGTTTATATTTATATACTGTAACTTTTAGAAACGTCTGCTCAGTGATGTTTACTACACGCATTACCAATATTTTCTCAAGTTTAAAAAAAATCTAAATCTGAATTTATGAAGTCAAATGGATGACATATAGTTTATGTAAAACTCATTCCGCTAACGGAATTTTCGCCCAACGAAACGTCTGTGGTCACGGATGATTTTGGTAAGTGGGTGTGATTGGGTTCCGAGCTCGGCACTAGGCAGCCTTTCTGTACGATTATAGGACGTTATTGAGGTCAGAACGCTTCTGCTCTTGTCTTTGTCAGCCGGAGAAGTGGAACAAGATCAAGCTGGTGGTGACGCAGGAGGACGTGGAGCTGGCCTATCAGGAGGCGATGCTGAACATGGCCCGCCTCAACCGTACGGGTGTGTGTGTGTGTGTGTGTGCGCCGCTCGACGCGTTCACCGCTAAACCGCCGCTCTGACGTGTGTGTGTGTGTGTGTAGCGGCCGGGCTGATGCACACCTTCAACGCTCACGCCGCCACCGACATCACCGGCTTCGGCATCCTAGGCCACGCCCAGAACCTGGCGCGACAGCAGCGGACCGAGGTTTCCTTCGTCATCCACAACCTGCCGGTTCTGGCCAAGATGGCGGCCGTCAGCAAAGCCTGCGGGAACATGTTCGGCCTCATGCACGGCACCTGCCCGGAGACGTCAGGTAGCCCCGCCCACGCCGCACACACCCTTGTGAAGTTCACTCGTGCGCAGAGAAAACCAAGCAATTGGGTAAACAGGAAGTGCCGTGATTAAAGATGTGGACAGTTTCAGGAGGAGCAGGTGTGATTCGGTTCCCGAGCACTAGACTACGCAGCCTTACTATACGATTATGTGAAGTTATTGTCCTACGACGCTTGAAGTCCTTAAATGCTTAAAAGCTATATCATATAAATTATAGGGCGGTCAAAGTTAATGCGTTAACTCATGTGATTAATTACATTTGTTTAATCGCGTCAGATTTTATTATTGCCACTAATCGCACTTCCGGTTTAACAGTATTTCCGGTTTTGCAGTTTCTCTTCAAAACTATTCAGTATTATTTGTACAGTTTTTTGCAAAGCTGCACTTCTAGAAAGAATAGAGTGCAATTCAGTTATTCACAGTCTCTCAGACGACTGATGCGCGCACACACACACACACACACACACACACACACACACCATATGTCGCACTTTTGTTCCTTTAGATAATAATGTGTGATCAGTCTTTTCAGCTAGACTCATTATCAGTGCCATACTTTTACTACACAAATATACAAATACATATCCGTTGTCTCTTTTCCTCAAAATAAATTACTTATTTCTTTTCTAAATATTATGAGCGGCTTACCCAGTGTTTTCTTTAGTCAAAACGGTATATTACAGTATTTAAACAAGCGTTTAGTTTGTGTTGGGTCACATTAATTTACATTTTACACTTCAATATTCAATATTACAAGACTCTATACTTGTTCATGTTAATAATTTTTAATACTAAAGAATTATTCATAATAAATTATTGTTATTATTTGTAATTTTAATCGCGATTAATCACGATTAATTTGGTTGAGGAAGTGCGATTAACTAGTTAAAAAAATGTAATCGTTTGACAGCACTAGTAAATTGTAATAACGTGTGTGTGTGTGTGTGTGTGTGTGTGTGTTTCCCTCAGGCGGTCTGCTGATCTGTCTTCCCCGCGAGCAGGCCGCGCGCTTCTGTGCCGAGATCAAGTCTCCTAAGTACGGCGAGGGTCACCAGGCGTGGATCATCGGCATCGTGGAGAAGGGCAACCGCACCGCGCGCATCATCGACAAGCCGCGCATCATCGAGGTGGCGCCGCAGAACCTCAGCGCCACGCCCGGAGCCGCCTCCTAAGCCCCGCCCACACCTCTCTCTCTCTCTCTTTTCCGTTCCACACGCTGTTTTTATACTCTGTACAAATGTAATTCTACTTCCCCTCAATAAATCTCACGCCAGTTGTTTTTAATTCTCAGATTGTCGTCGTTTTTATTATGTACGATCTCTTTACAGATGCAGTGTCTACACACTAAACTAGTCACAGTTGTGTGTGTGTGTAATGTATTGTCATGGCCCTACAGTGCAACAAAGTTAAGAGTTTTAATTTAAATATACATATAATTGAAAATGAGAAAAAAAAATTTATATTTAAAATCGTTCTTGATTAATATAAATACGCAACATATGAGTACATAACGAAAATAAATCATGTATATATTTATAATGTTAGCACACTAGCTTGTATTAATATTAAGGATCAAGAATTGATTATATAAACATATCATTTTAATTTCATTTCATATAAACATTTCTACATTTAAATATTTATTTTAAATTCTTAACTCGTGTATGTAAATAAGATAAAAGAGCTAATCTGGCAAAAGATAATGCGGTATTTATTGTCATTGGCCAATTGTGCAACAGTTTTTAGTTTTTTAGTTTTAAACTAAAATGTTAATATATATTTGAATATAAGAATAACATTTTAAAAATATAAAATAATTCTTGAACAATATAATTACGAAAAATATGATACATAATGAAAAGAAATAATATATATATAGAGAGAGTTTACACATTTTCCTGTATTACTGTTAAAAATCAAGAATGTCATTCCTATAATTAAATATTTAATTTTAAGTTCATAACTTGTGTCTGTGTGTGTATATATATATATATCAGGGCTGTCAAATTTAACGAGTTAACGCACGCGGTTAATTTAAAGTCAATTTTTTTTCACGCCGTTAATCACAGTTGCAGTTTTTTCACTTTCGGTTTGGATGTGTCACCCAGGTGTGGCTCATTAGGACAGACACTTGCTTGTCTCATCGATCTCGTCTCCGTCAGCTGTGTTTTGAATGTTCTTGTTAAAACTGAGACTCGACCTTATTTAGACGTTTCAACTGCAAATACGCAACTTGTTCGTCAAATCTCTGTTCAACAAGCCGCCAGTGTAGATTCAGAGGGATTAGATAAAGACAATACTGTATTTACTTACACTTGTAATTAAACACAGACATTCTAAGCTTTATGTCATTTCTTTATGTACATTCTAAGACGTATGTTTCATGTTAGAGTGATAAGTATTTATTAAGATAGTTTGTTTTCAGCTGACAAAAAGAAGGCAAAACGTACTTCAAGTTTAGTTTTATTATTATTAATTTTTACAAAAAACACAATGTCCTGTTAGTTCTTCAAACTTTCAATTGATGTATAACACTCATATGTTGATTGTTTTTGTGTGTTTTATCTTGAATAAAGAGTGACTCGACCTCGGAGGAAAAAAACATTGCACATTTAATAAAAATGATACTAAATGATAGTGCAGTATTTAAACGAGTGTTTATTTAGTGTTGAGTTGACATTAATTTACATATTACACCTCATTATCCATCATTCCAAGCTTTAGTCATTTAATCGCCATTAAACTGGTCAGGGAAGTGTGATTAACTAGTTAAAAATATGTAATCGTTTGACAGCCCTAGTATATATATGATTGTATAATATTTTTTTATAATGTATACAAAACAGTAAAACATAATTTAATCAAATATATGTGTATAAAATATCACCAAAAAAACTCAATGATGGCCGTGTTTATAGGTGGCGTGTGACGGGACTGCACACACACACACACACACACACACACACACACTCATCCGTCTTGTCTTGTCTGGTCTTGAGCTGGTCAGGTGTTCTTGAGGTGGAAGAGCGCTCTGATGTCCAGCAAGGCCTGTCTGATGTTCCGGCCGAAGCGCTGAGAATCCTGCACAGTCAGATCATCATCATCATCATCATCATCATCATCATCATGAGACAGGAGAGGTGGAGGTCTACTGTACGCGCCGTCTCAGGGCTGGAGAACTTGCTGGAGATGTGGAACGTGATGAGGTCTTCACCCACTATGATGTAGGAGACGCCGTAGCCGTCGTCCGCCACCTGAGCGGGAAAAACACACCAACCTTCCAAACCCAGAATCCTTTAGTATTTGTGAAGGAGAAAAGGATGGATGGAGTGGATGAATCAGCTGATAGATAAGTCACAGTGAAGTTCTACGTTTCCGAGCAAAAGTCCTTTGTTACTTAAGTAGAATTTTGGCAATTGTGTACTTGAGTACTCGCTTATGTTGTGAGTAATTGTTTTTTCCACCTACTTTTTACTTCTGCACTGCAAAAAATGAGCATAGAAAAAAATAAAGAAAGCAAAAAACTAAATGTGTAATGGAAATATTTTCTTTAAAAACTAGAGTAAAACAATCTGCCAATGGGGTGAGAAGTTTTCTTGAAATCCAGTTTTTTTGTTCAACAAGATAAATTCACTGTCTCGGAATTAAAAGAGGATTTAATTGCTTGTTTGCTTCATTTCAAGACTTTATTTTGTGTGTATGCAAATATCAGTACTTCGAACATCTTACATTTAAAATGTAGTCGCGTTACTTCTATTTCATTTGGGTTGGTTTTATTTCCGTATCGTCATCGATCTAAATAAAGGTTGCGGTGAACTTGACTGTGGCGGGATGAGTCTGTGCTTAAATGATCATGTTTTCTAACATCACTCCAATAAAAGTCATTAATGACCATATTTAAGTGCAGTAGTAAGATCCAGACTTGATCCCGGAAGTAAGATCTCTGATCTCGATCACAAGATCTACCTGCATTATAGTGGTAAGAAATAAACTCTCTGAACCTTCATGTCGCTACAACATTGGGCCTGTCGTAAAGTGAAAAGGTTTCGCAAAAAGAAACGATATTTTAAAAGGAGATTTTTGTTACCAGAGTCGTTTGTAAGTGGAGGCGCCGCTGTATCTCAGAGGCGTAAAGTACTCGATTAAACTTTAGGAATGTTTGTACATTTTGTAAAAATGTGTAATACAATTGATTCTAGTTCAAGTTCAAGTTCATTTATATAGCGCATATATTATTTATCTGTGTTCAAAAATGAGGCAAAAACATGTAAATAAACTGAAAAGAATTCTTCAGACATTGAAACACTGAGCTTAGTATTTGTACTTGTAATTAGTACTTGTACTTTATTAATTGAGTAAATTTATTGAGACTGCGTGAATTTAATAGTTGCTTGTATTTTTGTACAAAGTAGCCAAAAGTAATAATAAGTAAAAAAATGTTTCACAAAAATCTCTAGAGTTTACTCAAGTACTTCTACACCTCTACACTTTTACTTGAGTATTATATGTGGCGAGATACTAAGCCTCCTCCGGCTCCCACGTCCCTCAGTACAAGTACAAAGTAGTCAAAAATACCAATAAGTAAAAAAATAGTTACAAACATTTCTAAAGTTTACTCAAGTACTTCTACACCCCTACACTTTTACTTGAGTAAAAAATGTGGCGCGATTCGAAGCCTCCTCCGGCCCCCACGTCCCTCAGTACAAGTACAAAGTAGTCAAAAATACCAATAAGTAGGAAAAAAGTACACAGATTCCTAAAGTTTACTCAAGTACTTCTACACCTCTACACTTTTACTTGAGTAATGAATGTGGCGAGATTCGAAGCCTCCTCCGGCCCCCACGTCCCTCAGTACAAGTACAAAGTAGCCAAAAATACCAATAAGTAAAAAAAAATATTTACAAACATTCCCAAAGTCTACTCAAGTACTTCTAGAAGGTGGGCGGGACTGACCGGTCCGAAGCCTCCTCCGGCCCCCACGTGCTGAGGGTGGTGGAGCGTGTCGATGAGGCCGAGCTGCTGCTGAGGCGTCTGACTGGTGGAGAGGCGCCAGGGCTCCGACAGCACCTGCGGGACGTCCCGTCTGTCAGGGGTCAGGGGTCAGGGGGGTCACGGGGGTCACCTGCTCCAGGAAGGGCGAGTGGATGCCCATGACCTTTGACACGATGTAGAGGCAGAAGAGGTGGCGGTCGATGCCGGAGCCGGTCATGGCCAGTCGATACATGTTCTGATGCGTGTCTGCGGCGCTGGTGAAGAGCTTCAGCTGCTGCTGCTCCTGCTCACACTCACACTCACACTCCTCAGCACTCATATCACCCTCACACACTCTCTCTTATTGTAATTCACCAGATTCATTAGTCTGCCTTTGGCTCGTTCGCTGCGACATTTTGCGTTTGTTATCGAGACACAAAGACGACGTGTTGGACACGTTAAACTGTGTACAAAAGTCTGAATAAGAATATACTTATATATACATATTATTTATACATATTATAGATTATAGATTATAAATAAATATATATATTTATAGTAGGGCTGTCAAAGAATGAATTTTTTTAACTAGTTAATCGCACTTCCCTGACCAAATGAATCCTGATTAATCGTGCACTTTGAGGCAGTTAAAACGGTGAAAAGCTCCTACAAATACTCATTATTATTACTGTTATTATTATTTCATCGCGATTTAAACGACTGATATTTTGTGTTTTAAAAACAACAATAACGCAAATATAAGCAACCCCTCACCCCGTTTATCAGGCACAAATTATAAATTCCCTGAAAAGGCGAATAAAAGCACCTCATTACTTTCTTAGTATTCTGACTTCACAGAAACCTAAAATTCAGGCAAAAACACTCCTGTTTAACAAACCTGCCCTTATATCACTTCAACGTGGTTTTACCCGAATAACAGATCATATAGTAACGTTAGATATTCTAAATGTAGTGTAGTCTGTCTCCAGTAGGAGGTGCTATAATTCCACTTGCTACTTCCATATATGGGCGTATTTGGGTTTTCACGCGGCCAGACAGCGAGTTCCCCACCATATTGTACTTAATACAATTTATGAATTTTTCCAGTGTTATTTAGCCACTGCTATTTTAGTTTTTTAGGCACAAAATTGACAACATAAAATTATGAAAAGCGCCTTACAAATGCTCAGAACCTGAACTTGAATTTTTTTTTTTTACATATTTTAATAAAGCACAAAAAGGCCTATTTGAAATACGCGCACACAAGCGCCCCAGTCGATTATCGGTTTCTAATAAAGGATGAAATAAAGGGGCGCCCGTATTTACGTGACGACGGTATGTGATAGCAGGTCTCACCGTGCTCCGCCCGTCCTCCATCGCCCGGACAAACGCGGTGGACTGGCGGGTGCAGGAGCGAACGGTCTCGGTCCGGCCCTCGCGGAACATGCGCGTCATGGACGACTCGTACGTCAGGCAGAACACGCCCCTGTCCTGCTCCGAGAGGCGGGGTCAGTGGCGCGTGAGGGCGGGGCCTCTGCCGAGCCTCACCCGGAAGTGAGCGAGCTGCAGCGCCAGCTGGATGAAGGCGTCGGGACTGGTGCGGCACTTCTTCATCAGGCCCTTCCCGAAGTCGGCGAACACGCCCGTGTGGAGGTCCACGTCCTCGGCGATGCTGCGGGCCAGCGTGTAGGAGGCGTGGATGATCTCCCGGCACTGAGGGCAGAGGCCAGCGCTCAAGCGGGCGTGTGACGGGCAGCGTGAGGGACTCGCACCGCTCTGGGGAGGCTCCACTGCAGGCGGGCGGGGCGGGCGAGGCTGGGCGTGGCGTCTCCTCTGCAGTGGCCTTCTGCGGTGTAGCCCAGCTGGAAGCAGTCAGTGGCCAGGACGTACTGCACACACATTACATTACAGTGGCCAGGATTCATTAGGGGGAACTTTCCCAAATTTATGAATGCGACTCGCAAATTTGTGACGTACCATCTCGAAAGACTCGTCATCTCAGAATTAAAACTTCCGTGTCTCAAAATTATGACTCATTAATGTCTCAATAATAATGACTCAATGAAATGAATGACAAGACGATTTCAATGAAATCGAGAAATGAAAACAAATGAAAACAAGACGTATGACTCATAGCATCTCGAAATTCCACTTTGTTTCTCACACTTGTGAACTTGTATCTCAGAATTAAGATTTAGTACATTTATTACCGATATTATATAATTTTAAAAAACTGAATTTACAAAGTCATGGCACAGATTGAGCCGTATTTTACATATATTCTGTCTAGACTACATGTAAAATACGGCTCAACTAACAAAATTGTTCGCAGAACGAAACTGATCTCGGAACAAATTAATTGTGTAAGGAGAGGTACCACTGTATCTCAAAATGATGACTTTTTCAATCTAGTATCACAGTTTTAAATGCAGTCTCAAATGCATGACAGCATCTAAAAAATTTGTCTTATTCAAAATTGTGACTTACTTTATCACAATTTGTATTGCGGAACTAAGTATTTCAGAATCAGGACCTATTCAAATTGATGACTTACTCAAAAGAATACTTATATCTCAGAAATGTGGCACAGTATGTTGAAAGGTGTAACTTTTTCTTTCTTTTTTTAAACTTGTTGCTTAGTTTCTCAGAATTGTGACTATGTATGACATATGTATCACATAAATACGATTCTAAATTCTACCTCAAACGTCTCAAACGTATGAATGTCTTGTTTATGACTTTGTTTCTCACCACTTTGAATTTGCTTCTCATAATTAATGTTTAGTATCTCAAAATGATGACTTGGTGTCTCAAACGACAAACTTTATTTCTCAGAATTGTACTAAAAGATGTCTTATTCAAGATTAGGACTTAGTATCTCAGAATTCTGACTTGGTATCTCAAAACTTTATATCTAAAATGTATTAGAATACAAAAAACCCTTCCCTAACCCAGACCCTTCTCAAAATTAAGACTTAGAATGTGAAAATGAGGATTATTCAAAATCATGAATTACTCAAAAGTAAGACTCAGTATCTCAGAATTGTGACTTGGAAACTCAAACTTTTGACCTACTCTCAAACTTTACATCGTAACTATTTATCTCAAAATTCTATCTTAGTTTTTTTAAATTGTGACTTAGTATCTCAAGTCTATGACGTAGTGTCTCGTAGTCGTGGTGAATAATCTTGAAATCAACGAGAGATCTCATAATTATGACTGCGCTTTTCATAAATCTTCTGAAAAAGGAGGGAAACATTTTTTGCAATTTCTTCTTCTTCTTCGAGAATGTAGTATGCATCAGTAGAACAAAATGAATTCATGAGATGAACATAAACGATCGTTTTTTTTTTTTACCTCCCACATGTGTCCGATAATCGGCGCGTCGGCCCACGAATGCTCTGCGTTGACGCCGATTTTCCCGTTCTTGTAGACGACCAGCGTGAAGGACTTATCAAACCACCTGAGGCGTGAGAGCATCAGCGAGGTTCCTCTGAGCTGTTCAGGGTGTGGTCAGAAGAGTCGGACCTGTCGTGGCACTTTCCGTGCAGCAGAGATTTGGCGTAGAGGTCCAGAGACTCAGGCTTCTCCGCGTCGTATCCCTGAGCTTCATCATCCAGGGTCAGGAAGAACGCCGCCGTCTCGATGGCCTCCAGGGAAACGTGGTTGACTCCGTCCCTGAAGAACTTCAGACGGGCCTTCGCCCAGGGAACCCTACACGAAAACACACCTTAAAGAACCCTGAAGGAACATTTAACTGAACTAAAGTCGAGCCACGTTCCCCACACGGCAATAAAGAAAGCAGTTTCAGCGATGGAAACTAGCCACGCCCTTGAATGACATCATCAGGTCAGAAAATGTGGCTCCGCCCAAAATGTGCTGCTTGTGTGTCTGGCTTTATTCATCAGATTGCGTGTTGGCTTCTTATCGATCGGCTCAACTGGATTATTATGATTATGGTTATTTATATGATATGTGACATTAAAGTCATTCTACTCAACCGAACTGGACACCTACAATTCTGTCTAAATGCTTCTCGTAACAGTAATCCTTTTTACAAAAATACATAGTACTTTTAATAATACATGTACATAGAACATAGAGTACAAACTTGAATAATAATAATGTTTTTTAAAAGGGAATGTTAGATACTATTTCTAAATGTAGTGTAGTACATCTCCAGTAGGGGGCGCTACGATTACTCTTTCCATATATGGGCGTATTCCGGATTTTCAGAATGCCAGCGGTAGATCACAGACAGACTCCATTTTATTTTTCATCATTTCACCATCCAATCAGAGAAGGGCCGCCCCCACGTGAATCTGGGGACAAAACTCCAAACGCAAGCAAAAAAAGCAAACGAAAAACCTGAAGCAGAAAAAAAAAGCTTCGAACGAAAACGTAAAGAATAATGAAAAAAAAAACGAACGTAAATGTGAAGCATTTTTCGTTCGTTTCTTCGAAACGTACGTTCGATATTTTTGACACTAGTCTGATTCCCTAGAGATTCAGATATTTACTGACATACTTAGAAAATCCACATATAATCACTCCTAAATTTTTGGAGCTTCTAAAAATGAGAGCTTCACTTTGGGTTAGGGTTAGGGTTACGATAAGACCTATGAGTGTTCCAGCAGAATATGGGCGAGGTCTTGTAGAAGAGCGGACCTGTTCCCTGCGGTCAGCGAGGGCAGCTGGAGCTCTCCAGGCTGAGGCTCAGACGTGTCCTCTAGGATGCGCTGGAACTGCATCTCCAGCTCGCAGGGCCTGAGGTGACGCCCCCCGTGATACAGCCACAGCTGGAAGAGTCGCCCCCTGTGGTACACCGCCGCGTGCTTCCGCTCCTCCAGGTGCTGCACCACGTCTGGAACACAGCGCCTCGGGTGAGGACCAGCGTGTGAGCGCGGGATGAGGCCGCCTCACCGCTCTCCACGCCGGGAATGCGCGTGGTGTTGAACATCCGCTCGTACTGGGAGGAGCACATGGGGACGACGCCCTGGGCCCTCAGCTATACCAGGAGACACAGACAGGGGGAGCTCAGTGAGCGTGGAGCTACCAAAACAGCTCGGGTCGTTTGTCTTGTGGTAATGTTTGGGATTCATTTTGTACGATTTAGTTATTTAGTTATTTTATTAGGAAAACTGGCCTGTAAAAGCCAGGCGATTTTGGCGGGTTGGACAGGGTTGGTTGGTTGTTTGATCAGAGTTCTTGTTTTTTTGTAAATATTTTTGTGACTGAAGTTTGGCATCTGTGTGGCTCGTTGTTTATGACAACGACTATAATCATTCATGTTGATAACTATAATCAAAAGAGTGTCAAACCGTACTAAACCGTGCCATAGTAGTTCCACACTACAGAACCCCCTCAGATTTATCATTTGATCACAAAGGTTATATTTCCCGCGTTATATTTCCATTTTCCAAGTCAGCGTGCCGACTTACAACCAATCAAATAGTGTGATGTCATCATTAGTCGCCGACCTCAGCCGTTTTTACACCCGAGTCGTTTTGGTTTCTACAACAAAATCAAATTTGGGCCAAAAATGAACCCAATCGTGTCCGTAGTGTCTGTTTGTTCTATACTTCTTTTATTTCAGACGTACCTTACAAGGTTTCGACGGTAGACTTCCATCGTCCTTTTGTACGCTTTGAGACCGCTAAAATTGTTAAAAGCGCCTTTCAAATGCTCAGAACTTGAACTTCCTCTAAGGCGTCATCAAGGCGGAGTCAACCAATTAACTGGTTGACTCCGCCTCCTCCTGATCTCCCGCTGTTGGAGACAATCAGCTGTTCTTAACCACGTCACGACTCCGCCTGGTGACGCCTCGGAGGAAGAAGGAAGTCTACCGTCCAATCATGTCAGGCACTATTAACGGCGAATCACAACTTGTCTGAGGTAAAAGAATCTTTCTAGAGCAAAAAATATCAAAACCCAGGAAACGAACGATTCTTAAAAAACCAAAAAAAGTTTTTAGTGCGCTGGACTTTTGGCACTAGATTGGCGTGGGGGGCGGACCTTACTCTGATTGGTTGGTGCGAACGTGATTGGAAGCAGGTGACCCGGAAGTGTGGGAGGAGTTCAGCGAGCCAATCAGAGTAAGGGCCGCCTCCACGTGAAAGTAGTGCCAGAAATAAATATGTTTGGAATGAAATTGTAAAAAACGAAAGTGTGAAGACTTGAGCGTACCGGCGTCAGCTCTCCTCGCTCCAGCTTGCGGCGATACTGCAGCATGGCGTGGACCACGTTCCCCGCTCGCGCCGCCTGTCTGTGTGTGGGCACTACGTGAAGGAGATCCTGACAGAAGCACACAAAACACCCGGCGCGAGGTCAGCACGCAATAACACCCACATCGCTGAGGTGAGACGACGTAAAACACGAGGCATACATACTGTGTGTTTACTACGCAGAGGTGTAACGAGTAGCTGAAAACTATACGTACGGGACGCCTTACTGTAAAAATTACTCCACTACGAGTTGGAGTAAAAGAGTAAAAGTCGTAATACATCCAATTTTAAAAGACCTAGAGTGTTTTACTCCTATTTAGGCTCAAAACATCAAGAAATGTGGAAAAGCAAGAAACACTTTATTTGTGATTACGCGTAGAAATGAAATTTAACGCCTCAATGTTTCAAAAAGGCAGAACAAAATGGAAAAAAAGAGTATAAAGTCAGTCTCAGTCAAACTCACATGAGCAAAAAAGTGCAGCCGCTCGTTGATAAACAGCATTAACATTATTGCAAACAGTAACATTAATTAATAATCGTAATTGTAGCAGCTTAAAGTGCTAAACTCACACTCTCTCACACACACACACACACACACACACACACACACACACAGACAATCTACAGACGTTGAACATTTTAAATCCTGTAACATATTTAACGGATTCAGAGACTATAATTCAAGCTGAACGACACTATTTTCGTTGGTTGCGATGGCGTGTGACGGACGGAGGCGGAGTCACTCACCATGATGTAGAAGTTGCTGTTGACCATGATAGGGTCTCGTCCTCTCAGGTAGATGTACTCCTCCCACCAGTCGCTCACCTGTGGGACACGCCCCTGTCCTTATAAGGTGGTGCAGGGGGACCGTGATTGGTGACGTACGTAGTTGGCGGCCCACCAGGACTTCAGCACCAGGTACTGCTGCAGCCGCGGCGCCGGATCCTGCTTGAAGTCCTTCGCTACAATCTCCATCCGCTGGTAGTTCTCGTCGCTCAGAAGAGGCCGGATAGACTCCAGATACTGAAACCGTAACCAGGAGTAAAAAGTAAAAAGTATAACAATACAGTATATATATACACTGTGTGTGTGTGTGTGTGTGTGTGTGTGTATAAAGGCTGTCTGCCGGTATATATTATTTAATAAAAGATGGTGTATGGTGTTGTACTTTCGGCACTAGATTGGCGTGAGGGCGGTCCTTTCTCAGGGGGCCAGGAAGTGTGGGAGGACTTCAGCCAGCCAATCAGAGTTAGGTCCGCCCCCATGTGAAACTAGTGCCAAACATCCAAACGCAATTAAGAAGGAAGTTTTGAATGAAAATGGGAAGATCGCAAGTAGAAAAAAAAAGTGTGTGAGTGTGTGTGTGTGTGTGTGTGTATAAAGCCTGTCTGCCTGTATCTATTATTTTAAAAAAGGATGGATGGTGTACGGTCTTTTAAGAGGTGCTTTGACCGACCCTGGTGTCGTCTAAATAAATATCGAATTATTATTATGATTATTATTATGATGCTGACTATTATTATTATTATTATTATTATTATTATTATTTACACAGCTAAACTGTCTCTGTGTTCTGTATACGTACCTATATAACTCTTTCATTCTTTCTGGTCATTCTGTATATGTATCTCTAGTTCTCACCCTTCTGATTGTGTCGTCCACACTGGGGACCGGGAGACGGGGCAGAGACGACTGAAAGCTGTAAAGCAGCGGCCGTCTCCCAGAAAGCAGCTTTATCAGACTCTGAAACAGAAAAACTACATATACCGTATTTACGCCATTATAAGCACCCACCCCACTCGGTTTTTCCAGGCACAAAATACATATTCAAAATAAGAAAACGAAAAAGAATTCCCGATAAATCGAGCTACATTTCTAAGTTGAAGTTGATTTCTATAGTGCTTTTCTCAGTCCCAGACCAACGCAAAGATGCTGATACCCAGTAAAACCAAAGTCGCTTAAATACCCAGTTTTTATTATTATTATATTTAATATTATTTTTATTAATAGTTTCTTATCAGATGCCGTGTGAAGAGGAAGGGTTATTATCCCCTGTGCAGCAGACCCAGCGTTTTGATTGTGTTTCTTTCCTGGTTTTTTAACTTTTTGTCCGCGTTCTTCATTTCCCAATGTTATTTTCTCTGCTCAGTTGCTATTTGTCTTGTCGTTTCTGTCTGTTCAAAAAACAATGACTGTATTTAGCTTGTTTTTATCTCATCCAGTGTTATTCAGCCACTGCTAAATCGTGGCAACTGTTTATTTATTTCAGCTATTGAGCCTCCGGAACCTTATTTTAAAGAAAGAATAGAGGACACACACGCGATTATTTGACACATAAAGATTATTTGTGATTGCTCCTGACTCAAAATGTGGAACAATTAGTGCTTATATATTTACGTGCACATTATAAATAGGAGAATATAAGTACCCTGCAATCTAAACTTGGAAAAAAAAGGTTCTTATATTTGCGTATTAAAGGAAAATCTATAATTACAGAACAGGTGTTGAGGTCACAGAGGATATAGAGTACATAAAATACAAAGTGACTCCAGGAAAATGAATATAATAAAATACAATAAAAAATGTTTTGTATAAATATAATGTATGCATTTGTATTTACGTATACATAAATACTTATTGAGCTTATTATGAATGATCATAGCGACCAGTCTGAACACTGATGAACCATGGGACTCTTTCTCCTAATTTTTGAACACAGATGAACGATGGACGTTTCTCTTCTTTAGCCTCCTGGGTCCTAGTGTCCTCCTCAGGTCACAGAGTTTTCTCACGTGCTGTGTTAACCCCTGACGTGCTAAAATGGATCAACCATGTTATCGTGGTCTTAGAGTAAAAAAATCTTGTAAAAAAAAAAAAATGACGCTTCATTTTTACACTCATCGTGCTTCTAAAAGCCCAACTAGCAAAGTACATTTTAAAAAGAGTGTCATTCCAGAGCTCGGTTCTCAAGAGGTTCAAGACAAATGTTCCCTAATTCCACACAGCGTCTTTGCGTTGGTGTGGAACTAAGAACACACTCAGGTCGTGTTCCTCACCAGCCAGACTTTAGTAGAGAAGCTCATTTTGCCGTGCGACTGGAAGATCCAGCCGTGATAGGACAGAAGAGCCTTGAGGAAGTAGCGCAGCAGCAGGATGACGGACAACCACAAGCCCGTGGCAAACAAGATGGCGCTGAACAGCGTCTGCGTCTGGACCGTCATCAGACCACTGCAGACAGACACAGCGCTTGAGTCCTGGTGTCCACGTCTGTGTACGGACCCTCACGGAGAGACCCCGCCCACTGGGTTAACCCCTGTCTTAGAGCCACGCCCTCTAGTGGTGTCCAAGAGCGTTTAGCAGTTATAGCCAAAGGGGCGGAGACAATAAGTCAATATTGAGTAACGACATGTGTAATAACTCCAACACTAAATCATGTGAAAATACATGGACACTTTTTACACCATTTTGTACCATTTTTACACTTATTGCTCTCCTAAAGCCAAAATAGCAGAGCAAATTTGAAAAAGAATAGGACTTCAGCGCTCGAGTCTCTAGAAGTTAACAGACAGAGAGATGGATGGATAGATGGATGGAAATGATAATGGACAGAAAGACAGACAGACAGATGCACAAGTAGATCTACCCATGTATCTGTCTGTCTGTCTGTCTGTCCATTATCATTTCCGTCTATCTAGACACAAAGGCTGACAGACAGACAGACAGACAGAACGGTTGTAAAATAGACAGATCAGTTGAACAGCACAGAAATATTGATTTAAAACAAACAGACAGACAGACAAATAGACATGAAGATACACCAAAAATTTGACAGATCGATAAACGTGAAGACAGACAGAAAAATAGAATCTGGCAGATAGACAAACAAGAAGTTAGACAAAAAATGTTATCTAAGAGACAGACAGAGAGAGAATGTAAAATGGATAAATCAATTGAACAATGGATTGAATTAAACAGACAGAACAAACAGAATCAGACAGACCGATAGAATATCTGGAAAATGGGATCAGGAAGAGATGAACACAGACAAAAAATAGTCGATAGATAGATAGATAGATAGATAGATAGATAGATAGATAGATAGAGAGAGAGAGAGAAAGAGAGAGAGACAGAGAGAGAGAAAGAGAGAGAGACAGAGAGAGTTCAAGTTAATTTATATAGTGCTTTTCTTAGTCCGAGACCAACCCAAAGACACTAAGAGACATGAGAGAGAGAGAGAGAGAGAGAGAGAGAGAGAGAGAGAGTGGACAGACAGAGAGATGGTGACCTGACGGGTAGAGAGGTGTTGATCTTGTGGATCATGCCCATGGAGGGGTCTATGTGGGCGTAGAGGGTGCTCATGATGGTGATGACCACTATCAGCCAGCTGGAGGGACTGGCGGGGTACACGCCCATCAGCACGCCGTTCTGGTCAGACAGACAGACAGTCAGGAGAGAGAGAGAGAGAGAGAGAGGGGCGTGTGAGAGGGTGAGACGGGCACCCTGAAGCGGATGGCGCGCTTCCTCCAGGAGGTGACGCTGCTCAGGTAGATGTGCCTCAGAACCTCACGACTCAGCTGAAGGTCCACACCGTCCGGAGTCACCCTGAACTGAAACGCCACCGCCTGGTGAGCCTCCGCCATCCTCCTGCCAATCACAGCACAGCGGCGATGTGAGCCAGCCAATCACAGCAGAGCGGCACACAAACACACTTACACCTATGTAAGGATTCAAGATATACACAGACAGACTAGAAGACAGATAGACAACTAGATTCAGACAGACAGATAAACGGACAGATAGAGAGAGAGAGATAGAGAGAGAGACAGACAGAGATAGATAGATAGAGAGAGAGAGAGAGAGAGAAAGAGACAGACAGAGAGAGAGAGAGAGAGAGAGAGAGAGAGAGAGAGAGAGAGAGAGAGAGAGAGAGAGAGAGAGAGAGAGAGAGAGAGAGAGAGAGAGAGAGAGAGAGAGAGAGAGAGAGAGAGAGAGAGAGAGAGAGAGAGAGAGAGAGAGAGAGAGAGAGAGAGAGAGAGAGAGAGAGAGAGAGAGAGAGAGA
>MU204322.1:418322-425822 GCA_017309775.1 Paedocypris sp. Pulau Singkep | reverse complement strand
ACTCACGTCTCTTGTTCATGCGGAAGAAGTGCAGCGCTATTGGCCAGGCCAGCAGGGTCATGAGCGAGACTCCGCCCACGTGCAGAAAAGGGGCGGTGACCTGGGAGACAGCAGAGGAGGTGAGAGGGGGCGTGTCCTCGAGGCAGGGGCGGGGCTTACCTGCAGGGACAGCAGCAGTGTGCTCCACTCTCGGCTCCACAGGTCAGACAGGACGGCCGTGGCACTGACTGAGAAGCCCAGGGTCAGCAGGATGCCCATCTGACCACACACACACACACACACGCGCGCCGTTATAGTGATGGAGAGATGGGGAGGAGAGAGGCGGAAAAACAGCATGAGAAAACGAGAAAAAAATGATGTCACTCGCTCTGCCCTGCATTTGTCTCTCAATGTAGGAGATAGAATTAGAGAGAGAGAGAGAGAGAGAGAGAGAGAGAGAGATAAAGAAAGAAAAACAGAAAAAGAAAGAGAGAGTGTGTGTGTGTGAGAGGGAGAGAAAGACAGAAAGAGAGAGAGAAAAAAAAGAGAGAGAGACAGAGAAGAAAGAGAGAGCAAGGATAGATAGAGAGTGAGTGTGTATGTGTGAGACAGAGAGAGTGAGAAAGTGAGAGAGAGAGAGAGAGAGAGAGAGAGAGAGAGAGACATGACAATAGAGAGAGGGAGAAAGACAGAGAGAGTGAGAGAATTTGCAATATTCTTGCAAAAATATTCTTGCAATATTTCATATATATTTTTAATCTTCATCATGATTTTTGTTTTTTATTTTATAATGTATCTTTATCTTTCCCTTGAATACATCCCCATCCCCCCATCCCCACGTTTAAATGCTGATCAAAAACACATTTCACTACAAGTCGTACCAAGTATAAGTATAATATGTATGTGACGAATCAAATTTGAAATTGAATTTGATTATGTAATAACTGCCTATTTGTATTACAGTAAAAATGTAACATGTAAAAAAAGTAAGTAAATCAAATGTAAAATATATAAAATAAAAAATATATATTTATGTTGACATGTATGCTTATCATTTCAAGTCGAGTCGCACTTATTCCTGACATACTAGAAAAACAGCAAAACTGACCAACGCACAACTGAATTATTGTATAGATAAAATAACATTAAAGAAGATAACCAAACTACAAAGTAGTTCTCTAAATTAAAATGTTTTATTAGAATTGTTTATTAATCTACATTTAAATCTAAATTTCAATCTTTCTGTTCGTATAGAGTTTTTTTTTTATCTTTTAGTTAAAATTGTTGCAATATATGTGAAGAAAACGCAAATACATGTAACATTCGATGGGGAAACAAATGCTACATGTAGCGAAGCGACTTTGCGTTGGTCCGGAAAGCGCTACATAAATAAACTTGAACTTCATTCACCAGTCCTATGATTTAAAAAAAAAAAGAAAAGCATAATGTGAAAATTGCCAAGTCTCTTAAATAGAATATTCACACACTTTTTCCACGCACTCTAAAATTCCATTACATTTTTTCAATGTCAAAATTTTCGATTTTCATAATGTATATATAATCGTATAATCATATATATAATATATATAATATAATTTCAAATGTTTAATAGTGAGATGATCCTCATCAAACCTTATGGCTCCAGTGGAGATAAAGCCTCTGTCCTTCAGAGAGGAGACACACCGCCAACACCTGGAAAACAGCAGCAGCAGCAGCGAGTGAAGCCGGAGTGAAGCTGAGGGTGTAGTTACACTCTCTCACCAGCAGGAGGGCGATGTAGGTGAACAGAGACGCCGCCACCACCAGCAGCACCACCGACCACGGGAACCAGAAGCCCAGCTTACCAAAGTTAAACCTGGACAACACACACACACACACAGTTGACCTCACACTCACACACACGCACACACACACACACACAGTGACGCTCACCAGTCAAAGTCATTGTAGTCGTTCTGTGCCTCGCTCCAGAAATACAGGAAGACCAGCGTCAGGAAGAAGGTCAGGACCAGGAGGACGAAGCTCACACACTCGAGCTGCAACACACACACACACACACACACACACTCAACACAGTGATGACGCGGAATGAAGGCGTGAACGAATCCAAGAGTGAAATGTCGTCTAAAAGGAAATTTCACTTTAGGAGCTTGAGATTGGAAGAGAGTGAAAGGAGATCAAAAGAGAGAAAAGGAGAGAGAGGATGAGAGAGAGAGAAGAAGAGAGGGAGAGTTAGAGAGAGAAAAAAAGGGAGAGAAAGAGAGAGGAAGAAGAGAGAGAGAAAAAGAAAAAGGGAGTTAGAGAGAGAGAGAGAGAGAATAAGGTGATGAAAAATACGGAGTTCGAGATTGGATGATGGAGAAAGGAGATAAAGAGAGAGAGAGAGAGAGGGTGAGAGAAAGAAGGAGAGAGATAGAGAAAGATAGAGTTAGAGGGGGGGTTGGAGAGAGAGAGAGAATATAGTGATGAAAAATACAGAGTTCGAGATTGAAATTGGGACAAAAGAGAGAAAAGAGAGAAGGGGCTGAGAAAGTAGGAGAGAGAGACATAGTTAGAGAGAGAGAATGAGAGAGAGTAAATTCAGACAAAATGCTTTTATAATTGATAAAATATTGGTAATAAATGTAATAAAAAAAAAACATGTTACAAACAGATATTTAAAAAAAAAAAAAAAAAAACGAGTTCTGTGTGACTGAAGCAAAGCATTTCCATCCTTCTGGTGGAGCGAGTGAGAGACGAAGCGATCGGCGGGTGACGGTCCCGCGCGTTACGGTACAGCATCACTACGATTAGACACGCCCATCGCTTGTTTACTATCCATTTGTTGTCCCGATGGTGACGCACCAACACACCAGAACACACACATATAAATACATACATAACAAACTGAACTGTTTCTCGTGTCCACCTGAACTCGGGCGTTTCGTTAGCTTTAGCTGCGTAGCTTTCTTTAGTTCCGCCTCACTCTCAGCTCTAGTGTGCGCTTCTCGATTCCGGAATTCTCGATTCGCGTTGATCTCAATTCAACTCAACTCGTCTGACCTCGAGAAAACACGCACTCCAGTGTTTCTAATCAAATTAGCGCCAAAAAACTGTATAGAAAGGCTGCCTCGTCTAGTGCCGGGAACCAAAACACACCTGCACCTAAGAGTGTCGGGTTCTCCCCAGGGTTTTTCCTCCCATCCTGCCCACGAGGTTTTCCTACCTGGCTGCTGATTGGTCCTAACAACCCATAGCAAAGCAGATCCCCCGCCATCGCCGTCCCCGCCCACCACGATGAGTCCTACAACTAAAATCGATTGAAAGATTTTGCAGATCTGAAAAAGTTAGAAAAGACTTACAAGACTTTTTTTTTTACGTTACTGTTCCTTACATTTATTTAAATATAAAGCAAAGAGTATAACGCGTCATTCTTTTGCTGCTTGACAGCTGTTGTTCAGGGTTCAAATTTTTAAATATCAAGAATCGTGATCTTTATTTAAGCTGTAGTTCAAATGGAACATCAGAACGTGGAAGAAAGTTGATTAAAGTGACTTTGAACATGGAGCAACAAGGACTGATCAGAGAATTTCAGAAACTGTTGATCTACCGAGGTTTTTACACACGTCCATCTCTACAATCACACAGAACAAATGCAGAGTAGAGGTCAGGGGTCAGAGGTGAATGGTCATCTAGGTTTGAGCTGATAAGGCAACCGCAGCTCATACAGTCACTCGCTACAACTGAGGTCTGCAGAAGAGCATCTCTGTACCAACAACAAGGTTGATGGGCTACGGCAGCAGAAGCCCACACTGGGTGCCTCCCTCGTAAAGAACATTTTAATCTATATCCCATAATCAATTATGAAAACAAACAAATCACGTGATATTTCGCTGAGCGTGAGATGAATCTGACCTTTCCTGACCTGTGGTTTTTACCAACACACTGTGTGGTGTTTCGAGGCAAATTTAAAAAAAAAAGCACGAGTGTCTGGTTCGTCTCGAGAGAAAGGATCACAGTGGTGGTTATTATGGTGAACTCGTGGGATTCGGTTTTTGAGCTTCAAGGTTGATGGGCTACGGCAGCAGAAGCCCACACTGGGTGCCTCCCCAGTCAAGAGCAGCACATTCTACATCCCACCATCAATTACACTCAAAAACGTGATTACTCGTCTATGTGTGTGTGTGTGGCGGAGTCTAACTTAGCGACTTGAGCGTTGGTGCAACTGTTACCCGGCTGCAGCAGCACTCCCCGGGCTGAGCTTTGGCGCGCTGGTAGCGTCTCCACTGGCACCCGTACAGACCGGCCAGGCAGGAGACGAACGGCTGGTGCTCATACCGCTGCAGCAGCTGCCGCCGCACCACCTTTAGCTTCCCCAGCTTCACAGCGGAGCGGCCATAGCAAGGCGCGGCCCGGGACAGGAGGACGAGGAGGTGCGGGAGGTCCGGCAGGGTTCCACGGCGCAGGAGAGCTGGGAAACACAGTCAGGACCGTAGTTACTTCACAATCTAATTCACGAAGCGTAAAAACGTAGGGGGCGCTTATAGTCGCGTTTTTCAAATGAGCATGGAAATTTAGACAAACGTCAAGCCGGGAGCCATCACAAATAAAAGCAAATGTCTCCGCCTCTAGAAATAATAACTACAGTGTTACCCCCCACTAGGGAAATGAGTCCGTGCCGAGAACATTTCGTTAGCTGAGCCACAATTCACACGTAATCCACCTCCTCCGTGCCACGCCTTCATCAACTCAGACAATATTATCTTTTTAACTGATAGAAGATTGGTTATAAACGTAATAAAAACGTGTTACACAGCAGTTGTTTGGGTTTGTCCGATGGCAGGTGCTAATAAAGCTACGGTGAAGAACGACGATGATCTCACGTCAACCGTTACCGTCATCTTGAAATGACGTCCATGAAATGAAACACAATTTGCACAGCGTCATTTGAAGATGGCACCTCTGCGTAAGAGAGAAAGAAACAAAACGTCAACCATTCTGGGAGAATACAACCTTTTTTATATTTTGGAAGCGAGATTTAGTGTTTGACGTGCAACGATGATTAAACAACAGTTTTTTGCACGTCTGGACTCTCATCTCGTTGCATGCTAGCGGTAAGAAAAGGACGCGCTCGTTTCGTAGAGCTAAAATATTTCAGACTTTTTTCGCTGCGACGCATTTCGTCACTCTGGATTTTCGTCCTCTAGTCGGGGTAACACTGTATAACACTTTATTGGCGATCTAGCGCTATAGCGGAACCATCATCATCACAGAGACTAGCGACTCATTCACACACACGCGCGCTTACAAACAGTAGATCTTCCTTTCCCATCGTACATGTTACCGATCTATTCTATTCTAGAAGCAGAGACGAGAAACCATCTACTGTTAGTAAAGTGAAGCACAAAGTTAGTGAAGCACAAAGATAAATAAAAAATGAAAAAAAAAAAAAAATCAAACAAAAAAAAAAACCCAAAGTCGCAATTGGCCACAGTGCTTAGACTAACAATATAGAACTGATAAGCTGAAAATAATTGTTTAAAAAAAAAGAACGAAACGATGCACGAATCGGTGGAGGGGAGAAGAACTGATTGATCGCTGTCGTCATGGCAGCCCGCGCAACTTTTCCTCACGTTCAATACACAATACGTCGTCCAGATCTGTGTCTTTTTATTTACATTTAAACAAATATAAAAAAAAAAGGGGGTAAATTGTATTGAGATGCGAGTCGTGTTAAAAATTGCTGTGCAACATGGACGAGAAAATTACAATGTGATTACCTAATAAAATAATTTCATCATTTTTATTAATTTCATTCATTTAAAAACAACTGTGACGGCTTTTTTTTCATTTATTCGCCCTTATAGTACAAGTGCGATATGCTGGTTGAACATATTACAGATCTGCACCCGAAATATAAATAATAAAGAATGTAATAAACAAGTTGTATTAAAAATGAAACACAGAATAGAATACGCTCAAACTGCACATGACAGCTTCCTTCTGTTCCTCAATCAGCGGATGAAGATCCGTCTCTTCCACCTTTTACTCCACATTTCACACCCAGTGACCAAGAGCAAACATCACCACGCCCTGTTTCGCCACCTTTGACCAGTGTCATTAGCGTGTTATTACGTCACGTCAAACCAGAGCAATAAGTCACGTCTGGAATCACCCTGATAAACCACGTCAAAATGCTAATAATAATAACAATAATAATACAAATAATACATTACTGAACGAATGAAAATGCCTTTATTTGTCCCACATTATAAACACATCAGGATGAAAAATGAACGAGTGAATAAATAAACATGTTTAAATTAACACAAGGATAAATTAACGATAAACATAACGATGACCACTGCACACATCTTACTGAACACAAACACAAACACAAATAAACAGCAACACCTGTTCAAGAGGGATTATTAACGCTAATAATAATAACAACAACAACAACAACAATAAAACTAACGCAATAATAATAATACAATTAACAGTATTATTAGAGTGTGTGAGAAAGAGATTGGGAAGTAAAATATTCGGAAATGTATTAGTAAAATATAATGGGAAATATATTTTATAAATATTCTCTCTCTCTCTCTGTCTGTCTCTCTCTTTCTCTCTCTACCCCCCCCCTCTCCCTCTTTCTCTCTCTTTCTGTCTCTCTTTCTCTCTCTCTCTGTCTGTCTCTCTCTCGCTCTCTCTCTCTGTCTCTCTCTCTCTGTCTGTCTGTCTGTCTGTCTCTCTCTGTCTGTCTCTCTCTCTCTCTCTCTCTCTCTCTCTCTCCTTCTCTCTCTGTCTCTCTCTCTCTCTCTGTCTCTCTCTGTCTGTCTGTCTGTCTGTCTGTCTGTCTCTCTCTCTGTCTCTCTCTGTCTGTCTGTCTCTCTCTCTCTCTCTCTCTCTCTATCCTTCTCTCTCTGTTACTGACTTTTTTCAACACTTTTTATTTACTCTCTTTTTTCGCACTATTGTCTCACTTCTTTATTTCCTTCCACTCCTCTCTCTCTCTCTCTCTCTCTCGCTCTCTCTCTCACTCACAACACTTGGTCTCTCTCTCTTGGTCTACTTGGAATACTCAACAATGTCAAATACTCAAGTCGTTTTATTAATAAACACTTTTTATCACTTTTTTTGTCTTCGTTCTGGGTTGAAACCGTTGCTGAACAACCAACCTGCTGAACATCACGACTGGTTTCTTGAGATTGAGATTGTTTTCAAACCTCGTTTTTTTCCCCTCGACTTGCGTTTTTTCCGCAGATTCGTGTTAAACAGTAGACGCAGCATAAAGATATACGGCACAACAGCCAGTAAAACAGCTTTCTACCCCTTCAGCAGATATCTTATCCACGCCGTATGCTTTATTATCCTCGCACGCCCCTTCTTCTACCAAATAAATATAATAAAAATACTGTAGCTCTTATATGATCTTATATCATCTTATATTCTTTTTCTGAATATTTATTCTGAAAATAAGGACACAGAGAGAGAGAGAGAGAGATAGAGAGAGAGAGAAAGAGACAGGAAGAGAGAGAGAGA
>MU204322.1:363937-377175 GCA_017309775.1 Paedocypris sp. Pulau Singkep | reverse complement strand
GTCTCCTCCGGCATTCTAACACTACACAATCAGTGCGTTGGTTGTTCCGCGTCATTTAATGATGATTCAGGAACGATGTTTCCCTCCTCAGTGGGGAAAGAGGCGGCTCCACTTCTCCACGCCAACAGCGTCATCAGGTCCACAGAGGTCCAGGAGCACCACCGATGATTCCGAAACTCCTAGGAGATTCCGGTCGTACAACACTTGGCGCTCAGGAGAGGAGGGAAAAAAAACAAAAAAAAAAACAAGGCAATTAGAATAACTTCAAGTACTATAGATTTTGACAATTTTCTGAAGGTGCAGGTGTAATTCGGTTCCGAGCACTAACTAGGCAGCCTTTCTATACGATATATTAATATTTTCTGTAAGTTATTATAACAGGTCAATATATGCTTCGTTAACGAGACGCGTCTTCAGTCTAGACTTAAATTGACTCACTGATTCTGAGTCTCGAATTTGACTAGGCAGAGCATTCCATAGTTTGGGTGCTAAGTATGTAAAGGATCTTCCTCCCTGGTAGATTTTAGAGATACGCGGTATTATAAGCTGGCCAGAGTGTTGAGAGCGCAGCAGTCATGTAGGCTCGTAGTAAGTGATGAGCTCACTGAGATATAGAGGAGCTAAACCGTTTAGTGCTTTATAAGTGATTAAGAGAATTTTAAACTGGATGCGATATTTAACAGGTAACCAGTGTAGCGACATTAACACTGGACTAAGGCAGATGGACGGACGAAGACAGACAGACAGACAGACAGATAGATGATAGAAATGTGCATGTAATACAGACTTTAGGAAGAGAGAGAGGGGCGATCACTGGCGTGTCTGCTGCTATTGCGTAACTCTCCTTATGCTGCTTTGGTTTACAGGTAATTAACGGGCGTCTCCATGGAGATTGTAGATTCTAATGGGCAGCATGTGCTTTCTCTCGTTTACTTACACTGTGTAATTACATATGTGCGTGTGACTGTACGTCTATATATGTTTCCCTATGCATAACCATGCACATATGCTGCACTGATTCCATCCAATCCCATTACTACAATCATTCATCACACATAGACTGGGATGATATTTTTGATGACGATAACTCACGACTTTGCCCATGTTTGTGCGCAATGTTTGATCGATTAGAATGTGGCTCCAGGTGTGTAGAATTTTAATGACGTATTTACGCCAATATAAGTATTTTAGCGGCTTGAAACCTGAGGGGTGCTTATAATTGACCATTTCAAATATGTACGTAAATATAATTTTCATATTTCAAGTGAGGAGCAATCACAAATCAAAGGGAATGCTTGGTTTTTATGCAGCGCTAATGGCTAACAGCTAACGGCTTGAAACAAAGTCCAAAATTGTCGGAAAACAGTCCAAAACGAAAAACGGGTGAGAAGTAGATAGCAGGGAACAAACACAATCAAAACGCTGGGTCTGCTGCACAGGGGATAATAATCCTTCGCTACGATCGTCTTCACACGGCATCGGATTAAAAAAAAAAGATCGGCTGAGAATTCTGGGAGGTGTAGTTCCGATCACTAGAATCGACTTTCAAGTAAAATCGATCACAAGTTGGGTTTGTTAAAAGTAGAAAAGGAAGTACTTTAAAATATTTGTAAAATTTTGCCAGAAAAAAATGAGGCAGGTGCGTATAAATGAAACTGATTATAAAAGCATATAACTGAATTGCAATGGTCATCTGTTGTTTGAGCGTGTCTCTCTCGTTGACGTTTTGTGACGTGTTCTCTGCGTCGTTTCCCCTTCAGGCCGCCTATTTCCCAAGAACCGGGCGCAACCACATCGTTCAAATCCGCGCAATAAACGGAAAACCTTTCGAGTTCGAACTTTTCGCGTTCCACGAGGCCTGAGGTGTGACGGTCATCAAGCGTTAAGTTTCCGAGCACATTTCACTCGCTCCTCAAAAGCGGCCAAAACGCCGCCGCCTGCGCTCAAATTCAGCAGCTAATCAGCGCTTGACTGAGCGTCTCACTCTACTAACCTCCATCATCGCCCAGAGACGGGAAGAGCGCTCAGCTTGTGTAGAGACACGCCGTTACGTAAGGCGCCAGTCCCGGAGCGGCGGCAGCGCAACACGCTACATTTGAGTTTCAGCCGCGGAAGTCGCGCGCGCTCTTAACCAACGCCTCGCGAAGCCGTGGAACGTGACCTGTGGCGGAGCGGGTCGAGCCCAAACACGACATTTGAGCTGTCTTGCAAAGGATCCTGGGAGATGTAGTGTCCCTCGCGTGTGGACCGCACCAGACAGAGGCGTCACGCCAGGTTTCAGTTCGGAATATGATCAGGTTCAAGTTACACAGCTGCTGTTCTTGGTTCCAGACTGACGCAAAGTCACTACACGCGGATTAGGGGATAAAATCGCCTTCAAAGAAGAAAAATGTCCATAATTTATCTGTGTTCAAAAAATGTGAGGGAATAAAGAGTCAGTTAAAAGAGAGAAAAATGTCCCTTGTCCATCGTTGTTCAGAGCTGGCGAGAAGACGACAGTGGCTAGGAACACAAACGCTCTCTGAAGTCACGAGCTATGGAAGCAGAACAGTGTGCAGAAGCGTGGAGGCTGGGCAGAAACACCAAGTGTGTGTGACGTCTAGACCTGATGACGAGACTGACCTTCTGTCTTCCACACAACCCAGAAATGAACAAAGAGCCTGGCAAACGGAGAATGGACGTCTGAAACCATCAGATTGCGTGTGTGTGTGTGTGTGTGTGTGTGAGTGTGTGTGTGTGTGTTTGCCCTCGGCGAGCGACAGAAGAGTTTGTTAGTGGAGCAGATCGGGAATGATTCAGTTCCCTTTGGGGGAGGAGTGTGTGTGTGTGTGTGTGTGTGTGTGTGTGTGAGTGTGTGTGCGTAAAAGACAAAAATAGGAGCTTTGTCCTGATGCGCAGGGATGTTGATTTGCTTTTTTTTTTTTCGTTTTTTTAATGGCTCGCTGTTCATTTCTTCCGGGATTACAGACGAGGCGTGTGATGCGATGCGCGCACGTGTGTGTGTGTGTGTGTGTGTCACTCACCTGTGAGTGTTTTTTCAACTTACACACACGTGACAAAGGGGGAACGAGAGAACATTTAAAGAAAACAAGCGAACATTTCTTCGGCGTGTTTGATGTGGCGCAGACGCTCAGAATCCTCCCCGCTTAGTGTCACACACACACACGCGCTCCCGAACCGCGACGCGCGATGCGTTTTGACATGTCACGCGCTCCCGTGGAAAAAAAAAAAAGGAAGGGAAAAAAAAAAAGAAGCGGCCGTGACTCAAGCACGCGCTTAATCCAGGGTTGCGCGTGGGATTGGGCGGGAAGAGTCGGATGAGGGAGCACGGGATTGGGCGGACGGAAGAGATGAGGATGATGATGGGGAGGAGGAGGCGCGCGCATCACTTCACTCGACTTTACCTCAGCGGAGCGCGCGGAGTTCCGCTCTCGTCATCACCTGAGGGGCAACACTGCTGGTTTTGAGCAGGTAAGCGATGGCGTTCATGGTGAAGCACGTGGTGGGCGGTCAGCTGAAGAACATCACCGGCGGACTGACGGAGGAGAAGACGGAGGAGAAGTCCGAAGCCGCCGCTAAAGGAATGACCCAGGAGGAGTTTGAGCAGTACCAGCAGCAGCTCGAGGAGGAGAAGTAAGAGGACAACAGTAGCCCTCGCCGTCTCGCGCGTTTCTTCTCGCTTTTCCCGCCACGTTAGGCAGGGAGAGTGGAGTCGCGCGCGCATTCGTTCCTCGCGCTCCGCTGGGTGTGTGTGTGTGTGTGTGTGTGTGAGGCGCGCGCAGCTGCTCACTCCGCTCAGGGATGTTGCTGCTCACTCGCCTGAGAGGAACAATCATCCACATTATTCACATCCAGACAAAGTTCAGGAGCGCCTGTCCATCTCGCCTTCCATCCACAGAGGGACGGTTGCTGTGCCAATCCCAAATTCCTTATTCGGATTAGGGCGAAATTCGCATTTGTTTCATACGCTCAATTATGAAACAAACCAATAGTAATAATAATTAATATAAATAATTGAAATAAAAACGAAAAAAAAAATAGAGACGGAGTCGAAATAAATAGCTGGCTATGTGTTTGAGTGAATATCTCTGTGTATATGCTGCGTATTTACTGTTGTGAATGTGTGCAATATTGTACATTGATAATAGATGGCTATTACAGTTGTTTTGTAACGTCACATCATGTGACATAAAATAAAAAATTTCTATCTTTTCAATTTGCCACATTTTTTGAAATAACATGTTTGTATAACGTTATTTCAATTTCTTCTATTCAATTGTGTTTATTGTTTGTTATTTTTTTCTCGTGTGGAAAAAAATATGTGTATATATATATACATATACATATATATATAATATATTCGCTCACAGCGAAGGCTGTATTGAACTTGAGCCTTTTAAACAGTCTATATTTATAAGGTGCTACACACCATCCATGTATTTCACTTAATATTATCGCATTATAACATAAGTAAATTAGCAGAATGAGGTTTACACTTACGAACCAACGCACAGACTTCGTATGACTTCATTCGTTTTTCATCAGAAACACACTTTCTGATGTTTTAGTTGGAATAACTCTATTCAAACTAAAACAAAAAAAAAAACACGTTTACAGAAGTAAAACGGTCACAGAGATCTTACTTCCGGAACCTTTTTTTCCAGAACAATCACTTGTGTTGTTGTGAAACTGCGACACCCGGTGGCAGAGAAAAGAAATGCAGGTGATGTTAAGGAGTAGTTCGAGTGCGACCAATCGTCGTGCTATTCTGCAGTAATAATGTCACAGAAGCCGTTCAGAACAGTGTGTGTGTGTGTGTGTGTGTGTGTCGTTTCATTACGTTTACACACTAAAGTACAACCCGAGTGAGACGCTCCACTAACATCCTGCTGATGCCATAATCGTAATAAAATGTAATAAAATAATGTATTACTTCAGTTATTACATCATTTCATTACATCATTACATTTACAGATATTTCATCATTCGATAACAACATTTTTTTCTTTATCGGGGAAGATTGACAAGCAAAATGTCGCTCATTTCACGAAATTTCCCGTCTTACGAATCCGCCGCGGGCACAGATGAATTTGGCGCTAACGCTGTAATCCGAAGATTAGGGAGAAGAAACGCACAAGAAGGATAAAATAGCAGGTGGCGGTGTTGACTCGCGCTCACCACAGACGTTTCCGGAGCCATTCACACGATTCAAGACTATTTTTTCCCTAATTCGCAGCGACTTTGCGTCGATCTGGAACGGAGAGAAGCAGCTGTACAAACAAACGTGAGCTTGAGCTGGTGAAGCTGGTGAAGGGGGCGTGGCTGAAGGACCTTCAGGATGACCTCACTTCCTCTCCTCTCATCCCTCGCTCGCCCGTTATTTATCGCTGAGGGTGTTCCGCACTGACCTCGCCGCTTCAGTTTATTCCCTCACAGCCTGTCGGAATGTTTTCAGGCCTGAGTCTGAAGCTCGTGTCTCTCAGAGGAGAAGAAGAAGCTTCCGGAAGCGCTGACAGACTCGATGAATTTGACTTTTTCTCTCTCTCTGTTTCTCTCCTTCTCTTTAGGCAGGAAAGAGACGCCAATTTTGCTCAAAAGAAAGCAGAGAGAGCGACAGTCCGGTCTCACTTCAGAGACAAATACAGGCTGCCAAAGGTATAACTCTCTCTCTCTCTCTCTCTCTCTCACTTTCTCTGTCTCTCTCTCTTTGTTTCTCTCTCACTTTCTCTCTCTCTCTCTCTCTCTCTCCTTCTCTCACTCTGTCTCTCTTTCTCTCTATCGCTCTCTCTCTGTCTCACTCAACGTCTCTCTCTTTCTCTCCCTCTCTCGATCTTTCTTGCTGTCTCTCTCTTTCTCTTGCCCTCTCTTTCTCTCATTCTCACTGTCTCTCTCTCTCTCATTCTCACTGCCTCTCTCTCTCTTTATCTATCTATCACTGTCTCTCTATCTATCTATCGATCCATCCATCCATCCCGCTCTGTCTCTTTCTCTCTCTCTATTCTATCTCTCTCTCTGTGTCAATCATTCTCTATGTCTCTCTCACTCAGTCTCTCTCTCTCTTTCTCTCTCTCTCTCTAGCATAGCCCACATTTAATCTTTCCACCTTTCATACAATCTTCTCCTTTTTCTCAATTTGTCACTTTTATTTCATTTTTGTTACAGTCTCATGTTTTTGTCTCACTTTATTTAAATCTTACTCTCCCTTTCTCTGTGATTTCTCACTCTGTCTCGTGCACATTTACTCTACCTCAGAGTCTCCTGTTTTATCTGTTTGTCTTCTGCTTTTTCAGACTTTACTGTATTTTTGCTCTACATTTCTCACTCCATTTATAATTATTGTCTCTCTCCCTTTTCCCTCTCATCTACTCTCAATCTCTTTTTCACACTCCTCACTGACCGCTCACTTTCTATTTTTCAGCCCTTCCTTCCCCTGATACTCCTCTCCCGTCTGTTTCGCCTCTCTCCTTTTCTCACAGTCTTTTCTCACTCTCTTTACATCTTCTCACTTCATGTTTTGGTTTCTCTGGTTTTTTCGCGCTTCTATTTTTAAAAATCTCGCTCCTTTCACTTCAGTCGGCTTCCTCTCTAAACATCTTTTGTTCTCTTTGTTTGGTTATTCAATATGTATTTATATATATATATATATATATATATATATATATATATTTTTTTTTTTTTTTTTTTTTTTTTTTTTTTTTTTTTTTTTTTTTTTTTTTTATCATTTTAATGACTAATACAAAGTAGGCCAAAAAAACAAATGAAAGTAAAATCATGAAGTAATCGTAATTTTTTTTTCTACAGTTTAATATACCGCAAAACCTCTAATAGAACGCCACCTCCAGTAGAACACTCGCCCTCGACGGAAGAGTTGAAAATTACACTGCCGTGGCATTCTATTAGAAGTTTTACGGTATATCAAACTGTAAAAAAAATTATATATTTTTTTGGTTTAATATACCGTAAAACCTCTAATAGAACGCCACCTCCCGTAGAACACCCCGTAAAATATACCGTAAAACCTCTAATAGAGCGCCGCTGACGGAAGAGTTTAAAATTACACCGCCGTGGTGTTCTATTACAGGTTTTATGGTATATCATATCTTTTTTTAGTTTAATTTACCGTAAAACCTCTAATAGAACGCCACCTCCAGTAGAACACCCCCTCTAAAAGAGCGCCGCCCTGACGGAAGAGTTGACCATTTCACCGCCGTGGTGTTCTATTACAGGTTTTACGGTATAAAAATATACATGTTTTAATCATTTTAACGGCAGAACGAGGTGGACGACACCCAGATCCAGGCGGCCCGTGACGACGTGGAGCTGCCCACCGAGCTGGCCAAGATGATCGCCGAGGACAACCAGGAGGAGGAGCACAAGCAGTCGGTGCTGGGTCAGCTGACCAACATCCAGAACGTGGACATGAGCCAGCTGAAGGGCAAAGCCCAGGCCACGCTGGAGGAGCTGAAGAGCTCGGCTGAGAAGTGCTCGCTGATGTGATCACCACGCCTCGCTCTCCTGTGTGTGTGTGTGTGTGTGTCCTCGTCTAGACGTCTTCTCCTCGCCACAAGTGCAATAGCCCTCACCTTTGACCTTTCAGGTGGCGTTCTGTGTCGTCGACCTCCTTCTTTCTGCCGAACGAGAGCGAGCGAGAGAGCGAGAGAGACAGTGAGATAGTGAGTGAGCGGGCGACAATGAGAGAGAGAGAGCAAGAGAGAGAGTGAGTGAGCGAAAGAGAGTGAGAGAGACAGAGAAATAGAGAGAGAGAGAGAGGAAGTGAGCGAGAGAGAGAGCAAGAGTGAGTGAGCGAGCGAGTGAGAGAGAGAGATAGTGAGCGAGAGAGAGAGATAGTGAGCGAGAGAGTGAGTTAGTACGCAAGAGAGAGAGTGTGAGTGAGAGAGAGTGAGAAAGCGAGAGAGAGTGAGAGAGAGTGAGCGAGAGAGTGAGCGAGCGAGAGAGAGTGAGAGAGAGAGTAAGTGAGAGAGAGTGAGAGAGCGAGAGAGTGAGTTAGTGAGTGAGCAAGCGAGTGAGAGAGTTAGTGAGTGAGAGAGCGAGAGAGTGAGTTAGTGAGGGAGTTAGTGAGTGAGAGAGCGAGATAGTGAGTTAGTGAGTGAGCGAGCGAGTAAGAGAGAGTGAGTGAGCGAGAGAGTGAGAGAGAGAGACAGAGACAGGAAGAGAGAGAGAGTGTTAGTGAGTGAGAGAGTGAGTTAGTGAGTGAGCGAGTGAGAGTGAGTGAGCGAGCGAGTGAGAGAGAGTGAGTGAGCGAGAGAGAGAGTGAGTGAGAGAGTGAGTGAACGAGCAAGAGAGTGAGTGAGCGAGAGAGTGAGAGTGAGAGAGAGTGAGTGAGGGTTTTCCGTCAGGTAGTTTGCTTCATCGATAACAAGTGAACCACCAATCCGCTGCTTCCATCTGAAACGTAAAGCAATATAACGGACCAATAGCACACGTGCCGAGGGCAATAAGTGTCGGGTGTTTCTCCCTTTAACTTTGCGAATTTTTCTCTGTATGTATAGCAATGTTCTCGTTGCCCCGCCCACCCCCGTTTCCCGCTGGAAATGAGTAACGTAATTACCATTGTAATGCTTATGTGTGAGTAAGTTCAGACGTGAGGAGTAATAAAGTTCTTTGTACAGCGCGCGGTGTGTGACGTCACTGCACTTCCGGTGTTTCGCCAGCCGGGGGCGCTGCAGCCTTACGACTGAAAATAACACGGTAATTGCGTTTTGCTCTGAAACGTGACGTAATTTGCGTTGAACTGATAGTAATCTTAACGGACGTTATTGTCAACACAATGGTTAAACGGCGCGTTATTATATACGTACTTGTCGATTATTCACAAAAAAACCCTAAAGAAATACCAACGATTTACTCGCAACTTGAACTTTTTCAATTTCCGGCATTATAAGGTAAAGCATAGAAACCTGAGGATGCACACACACACACACACACTCATCATCAGACACTCAAAACACACTTGTTCACTCATACACACACACACACACATTCACTCTGTCCCTCACACACACACACTCAAAACACACTTGTTCACTCATACACACACACACACACTCATTCACTCTGTCCCTCACACACACACAATGCGACTCTCAGAACACTTTTGTTCACTCACACAGTCACACACACACAAGGCACATTCAAAACAGACGTGTTCACTCACTCACACAACTTCACACAACTCAACTCTAACTGACACTCACACACACACACACAGTCAAAAACAGTCTATCTCTCCACACACCATCAGACACTCAAAACACACACAGACACTTATAATGCACACTTGTTCTCACACACACAGTTTGACTCTCAAAACACACACACACACACACACACACACACACACACACACACACACACTCAAAACACTTGTTCACTCTGTCCCTCACACACACATACACTCTCATTACATTACAATACGGGTGGGAATTACTCCCGCACACACACACACACACACACACACACTCACACACACAAATGCTTTGGAACAATCGGAAAAGACACCAGGCGTTGTACCAGCCAAAAAAACATTGTGATTTTAATAATGTTATTTTTCAAATCAAACCGACAAGCATTGTTGTGTAAAGTGTGTGTGTGTGTGTGTGTCACTGCTGCATGGCCAGTCCCGCACAAAGAGGTTAAAACGGTCCAGAAAACCCTTTTGTGGCTCTTTTCTTCCCCATTAGGACGCAATGAAAACAGCCCGGGAGTGACGCCGAGGGGGCGGGGCTGAGGGGGCGGGCGCTAAACAAAAACAGACTCGCTCTCCAGTAAAGTGAAGAATGTTCCACTCTCTGGCGTGTATTTACACTCACTCGTTCTCCACCGGCGTGCAGGCGTACCTCATCCTCTCCTTTACTTTTTTTTCACACACCCCCCTTTCTTTTTTTCACACACACCCACTCTCTCCCATCCATTCGTCTTTCACTCTACGCCCCCCTCCCCTTCCCTTTCGGCCTTTGGTATCGCACTCTCTCTATTCCCATCGCGCCGTTTGTTAATCAGAGAGAGAGAGAGAGAAAGAGAGTCAGAGAGAGAGAGAGACAGAGAGAGAGAGAGGGAGAGACCACACAGCACGACTCGTCAAGTCCCTGAACATTTCATCCTTTACAGGAGGCTTGCCAGAGAGTTATGACTGAGCCTCGGCCAATAGAAGAGCAGGAGGGAAAGTGAGAGAGAGAGAGCAGGGAGAGAAAGAGAGACAGAGAGTGAGCAGGCGAGAGAGAGAGAGAGAGCGGGCGGGAGAGAGAGAGAGTGAGCGGGCGTGAGAGAGCAGGGAGTCCCTCACTCGGTTGCTCCAGACTGACTCCTGCAGCCGAGCTGATCGCCGCACTATAACACGCAGGTATCTCTTTGTTTTATTAAAGCGAGATGCTCCAGATTTTTTGGCGTCGCTTGATTCCCACCGTCTGGTTGTGTTGACCTTAGACTCCGGGCTGGTCCTGGGTCCCAGAATGCCCCGCTGGTGACTGTCCTGACATGGTGGGCGTGTGGGTGTCGGTGATGGCCGTGCTGTGGACGCTGCTGGCGCTGGAGGCGGAGCTTGTGTGCTGGCAGGCGCTGCTGCGATGCCACGAGGAGCCCGACTGCGACATGGCGTACGGCCAGTACCGTGCGGCGTGTGAGGGGAACCTGCGCGGGACCCGCAGCCACTGTCCCGCCCACTGCGTCGACGCCTTGACCCGCCTCAACCAAACCCGGGCGGGGCCTCGGCTAGAGACCTGCCAGTGCGGGGCGGACTCCGAGTGCCTGCGTGCCAGACGTGCCATCCAGCCCTGCCTGCCCCGCCCACACCCGGCAGGGGAGGGCGTGGGCTGCACCGAGGCCCGGCGGGTTTGCGAGGAGGAGCCCGACTGCCGCTCGTCCCTCGCCCTGTACCTGTCTCACTGCGCTCAGCTGTTCAATGGCCACAGGTGCTCGTCCCGATGCAGCTCCACCATCCGGCAGCTGCTGCTCCTGCCCTCGGGACTCCTGCTGGATGCCTGCGAGTGCGACGGGCCCGAGCGACCCTTCTGCCAGGTGGTGAAGAGCAACATGCTGGCGCTGTGTGACCTTGATCGCCCGGGAGACCCCAGCGAGCACGAGGTCCTGGACGACGTTTACGAGGACGAGGATTACGACGGGAAGCCGGAGGGCAAGGTGGCGGGAACTTGCTCCGGCTCACCCGCTCACCCGGTTCCGGGAGTGGTCAAGTGGGCAGGGATTGTCCTGGCTCTGGGTCTGGGTCTTTACCAGGACTAGTTGGCGGGAACTTGCCAAGACTCTGTGTCTGGGTCTGTAGGTGCGGTCTTGCTTATCTGGGTCTTTACCAGGACAAGGGACATTACGGGAAACCTAGTTCAGCTCTCGCTCACCCGCTCACCCGAGGAATGGCGGTGTGGGGACTGTATCTGGGTCTGCAGATCTGCTCAAGCTTCTGTGGATCCCATCCCAAGGTCAAGGACGTCGTGTGTGTGAGGATCATGATGGGAAAGCGGAGCGTGAGGTGGCCGGACCTTGCTCTGGTTCTCCTGCTGACCTTGGGCAGGGGAGGGTCATCCATGTGGGGATTGTTCCGGTTGGGTCTGGACTCATCGCATTCAATAGACTGAGACTTTACCCCTGCGCCACAGATGCAAGAAAGGTTTGGAAGAGTAAAGAGACTCTTCAGAAGAAGTCTTGACTAGACCACTCTCTTTTTTGCTTTCAAACAAAGCCAGTCGGAGAAGCCAAGGACACAGGATTTCCTCTCCTCACTCAGACACCGTCTCCCTCGACCACTCTCGAGTTTAGATGAGGCCTTTTAGGTGATGATCTAAAGATCTTTTCATCGCATTCTCTCCCTTCCGCTGACATTCTCAATCACTTGCCTATTCATCCTCCGCTGGGTCTCTTCTTTCTTCCACGCTGGTCATTTTCAGTTAGGCTTCTTCCTGTGAGACGGTTTTGGTCACAATAGACTCTTTCTCGCTTCATGTGCACCTTGTCATGTTCGGGTCTTACACAGATTGTTGGGAAAGTCCTTGTTTATCCACGAATAAAAGTTCAGCTCTAGCAAGCGTCTCTAATGGAGCTGTTGCCTTCTTCCACTTGGTGTCATGTTTCTGTTTTCAGGAGTCTGACAGACTGGTGGGGTTCAGCCCCTCGAGACCCCGAACCCCCTCGAAAGCCCGGGAACCAAACCAAAATAAACAAAGGCAGGGAAGGAGGAGGGTCCGCGGGGGTCGTTCTCTCCATTATCTGCTTTCACCGCCCTCTTCACCTACCACCGTCACACTCACTCTTTCATCTCAAAGTCTGCCTTTTTCGTCCCTCTCTCTCTCTCTCTCACCCCATTTCTATGAGTGACACCTTCGCTCCGACTATCTCTTCCTCTGTCACGGTTCCATTCTTTTTTTCCTTTTCGTCCTCTTTCCTTTTCACCATCTATATTTCAACTCTTCACTCTCAGTCCCCTCTGTCTCATTCTTTCTTTCTTTTCTCTTAGTCACCTCACTCTTTCGGTCCTTCAAGGCATGCTGCAGTCTATCTTTCATCCCCCTCTCTCTCAGTCAACTCTCGTTTGTCCTCTCCTCCACACAAGCCCCCCGGTCCCACTCTCTTTCACACCCCACCCCCCTTTTCAGTCACATCGCTCTTTCTCTCCGTCTAGAAGCCTCCCCGTCTCATTCCTTCTCTTTCACTCCTTCTCAGCCATTCCCTCTGTTCTCTCCTCCATCTTCCCCATAAAAAGGCTCACACCGAAAACGTCCGTCATGTCATGTGATGTTGAACCGAAGCGACGTCTTGTGCAGGCGGCGCGACTAACACATTCAGGAGGTGTGCATGATCTCATTTTAATGAGCAGTCCATCATAAAAAAATCCCTTATTATATTAGGCCTCGGTATAGAATGAGTGACAGTTTGTCTTTTGTCAGGTGACCTCACTGTGTCCGAACACACCCACAGCATCAGGACAGAGGCAGAGAAGCTTCATCCTGCTCACTGTAAACAGCAGGCTGAAAGAGAGAGAGAGAGAGAGAGAGTCAGAGAGAGAGAGAGTGAGAGAGAGAGAGTCAGAGAGAGAGAGACAGAGAGAGAAAGAGAGAGAGAGAGACAGAGAGAGAGAGACAGAGAGAGAGAGACAGAGACAGAGAGAGAGAGAGAGACAGAGAGAGAGAGAGAGAGTTAGTGTGTGTGTGTGTGTGTGTGTGTGTGAGTGTGTGTGAGTGTGTGTGCGTGTGTGAGTGTGTGTGTGTGTGTGT
>MU204322.1:329942-341228 GCA_017309775.1 Paedocypris sp. Pulau Singkep | reverse complement strand
CTCTCTCTCTCTCTCTCTCTCTCTCTCTCTCTCTCTCTCTCTCTCTCTCTCTCTCTCTCTCTCTCTCTCTCTCTCTCTCTCTCTCTCTCTCTCTCTCTCTCTCTCTCTCTCTCTCTCTCTCTCTCTCTCTCTCTCTCTCTCTCTCTCTCTCTCTCTCTCTCTCTCTCTCTCTCTCTCTCTCCCTCACTCTCTCTCTCTCTCTCTCTCTCTCTCTGTCCTCCTCAGATTCTCGCTCTCTGGCTCCACACTCTGGTTTCTCAGGGCGGTTGTTATTGCCGCTCGACTCTGTCAGTGTTGGAGATCAGAGACTCTCCGAGACGAGATTCATCTCCTCCATCAGTCCTGGAGACGAGACCAGAGCGGAAGAGGAGAGCCTCCATCTAGATCGGTGTGTGTGTGTGTGTGAGAGAGAGAGAGAGAGAGAGAGAGACAGGGATGAGGTAAAAGCTGTAAACGAAGAAAGCGACTGGAGATGGATGGATTGAGATAGATGGTGCGAAAAAGAGACAGGAGTTGATTCCAGTTCAAATTGTATTCGTCACACACACATTAAAAATGTGATAAAGATAAAAAATACAATAAAATTACAATAAGATAAATTATGAGTTAAATACAAACCAATGAAGATGAAGAAAAAGATAAAACATACAATCAAAATACAGTGTAAAAAGGATAAAATATGAGTAAAATACAATACAACTATGAACAAAACTACTATGAAAATGGAGAAAAAGATAAAAAAAAATACAGTAACAGCTAATATGTACATACATAAAATACATAGCAACTATGATGTTGAAGAAAAAGATAAAAAATAGTGTAAGATATGAGTAAAATACAAAACAACATTGAAAATGAAGAAAAATATATAAAGTACAATAAAAACAGTAAGATAAAATATGAGTTAAATACAAACCAATGAAGATGAAGAAAAAGATAAAACATACATTCAAAATACAGTGTAAAAAGTAAAATTAATAATAATGAGTAATAATAAATAATGAGTAAAATACGAAAATGAAAAAAAGATGGAAAAAATACAATAAAAACACAGTAAGATAAAATGTGAGTAAAATACATGAAGATGAAAAAAAAAAACACAATAAAAACACAGTAAGATAAAATGTGAGTAAAATACATGAAGATGAAAAAAAAACAATAAAAACACAGTAAGATAAAATGTGAGTAAAATACAAACCATGCAGTGAATGTGGAGATGAGACGTGAGCTGGTGTGTGCAGGAGGCGTCTGCTGGAGGTTCCTCACATATGCGGAGGAGAAACGCTGCGTCTCCTCGACCTGCAGCACAACCTGATCTCGCACCTGCAGCACCTCAATCACCTGCAGCTCCTCGAGGTCCTGCGTCTGCAGCACAACCGGCTGGAGGACATGCGCGGGATCTCCGGCCTGAAGCGCCTGCGGGTGCTGATGCTGGGCCACAACAGGTGTGTGTGTGTGCGCGTGTGAGTGAGTGTGTCACGTGACTTCTCCGAATGCTTCAGGATCGAGAGGATTGAAGGTCTGGACTCTCTGACTCAGCTGGAGTTTCTGGACCTCCAAAGTAACCAGGTACAGTGACGCACTAACGGAATTCAGTCATACGTTTCGTAAACTGGAAATTCCGTAAAATGTTCCGCATGTCGCATGTAAATCCGATATATATATAAAAGTGCGTTATATATAAAAGTGCGATATATTTAAAAATACGATATATATATATATATATATATATATATATATAAGTGTGATATATATAAAAGTGCGATATATATAAAAGTGCGATATATATAAAAATGCAACAAAAGTGACGTCAGCGGTTCCGTAAGTAAGATATCTGTGACCGTGCTATTTCTGTAAAAGTGTATTTAGTTTGTTTACTGACACGCTTGAAGAATAAACAAACCGTTTTCCTCGTCTGGACTCTTGTGTGTTTCACTCCTCAGATCTCGCTGTTATTAGTGGTAAGAAAAACACTCGCGGAACATTCTCCTCACTACAGCATTCGGCCTGTTGTAGAGTGAAATTATTTCATAAAAAGAGACGATATTTTCTCCTATATTTTATTTGTTTTATAATTTTGAGTTTCAGAAGCCAGATTATCAAACTGTCATTGTCGATTAACCAGAAAAAAATATAAACATAGTGATAATTACCATTAATGAAATATGTCTTTTAAACACAGTGTCATCGGTCTTACACAACTAAAATATCTCTCTGTCTCTCTCTCTCTCCTCCACAGATCAGTCAGATTGAGAACTTATCATGCTTGTCTAACCTACGAGTTCTGAATCTGTCAAGGAACCAGATCAGTCGTGTGGAGAACCTGCGCAATCTCATCTCTCTCACTCAGCTCGACCTCCGGCAGAACCACATCAGCAGCCTGGTGAGAGAGAGAGAGAGAGAGAGAGAGAGAGAGAGAGAGAGAGAGAGAGAGAGAGAGAGAGAGAGAGAGAGAGAGAGAGAGAGAGAGAGAGAGAGAGAGAGAGAGAGAGAGAGAGAGAGAGAGAGAGAGAGAGAGAGAGAGAGAGAGAGAGAGAGAGAGAGAGAGAGGACAGAAAGACAGAGACAGTGAGAGAGAGAGAAAGAGAAGACAGAAAGAGAGAGACAGTGAGAGAGAGAGAAAGAGAAGACAGAAAGAGAGAGACAGTGAGATAGATAGAGAGAGAGAGACAGACAGAGAAAGAGAGAGAGAGAGACACACAGAGAGAGAAGACAGAAAGAGAGAGAAGACAGAAAGAGAAAGAGAAGGAGAAAGAGAGACAGACAGACACAGAGAGAGAGAGACAGACAGATAGAGAGAGAGAGAGAGACAGAGAGAATGAGAAAGAGAAAGAGAAGACAGAAAGAGAGAGAGACAGAGAGACACAAAGAGAGAAAGAGAAGACAGAAAGAGAGAGAGATAGAGATAGAGAGACAGACAGTGAGAGAGAGAGAGAGAGAGATAGAGATAGAGAGACAGACAGTGAGAGAGAGAGAGAGAGAGACAGACAGAGAGACACAGAGAGAGAGAAGACAGAAAGAGAGAGAGAGACAGAGCGAGAGAGAGACAGAGAGAATGAGAGAGAGAGACAGACAGTGAGAGAGAGACAGAGAGAGAGACAGAGAGAATGAGAGAGAGAGAGATCGGAGTCATCTCTGTCAATAATTATAGTACATGTGGGAAAAGCAGATGTTTCTGTGTCCTGTGATGTCACTTCCTGATTCTCATAGCTGTTGCTCTTTAGAAACCAATCAGCTTCCAGCGCGCCTCTTCTGCGCGTGATTGGTTGACTGTGACATCACTCTGTTCCTGCTTGATAGAGAGAACAACAGATTGTCACACACCAGCTATCTCTCGCTCTCTCTCTTTCTCTCTGTCTCTCTTTTTCACTCTCTCTGTCTCACTTCATTTGTCTCTCTTTCTTTCTCTCTTCACTCTTTGATTTGTCTCCCTCTCTCTGTATCTCTTCATCTTTCCCTCTCTCTCTTCCCTAGTCTCTCACTCGTTATGTCTCTCACGCTCTCTTTTGTTTTCGCTGTCTTCTCCTCTCTCACCCTGATCTGTTGTTATTTCACTCCCCCTCCCCTCTGCCTCTCTCTCTCTCTCTCTTGCTCGCCCCTCCCCTCGCCTGCTCATGTGATCAGCTGCATCATCCCCTCTCTCTCTCTCTCTCTCTCTCTCTCTCTCTCTCTCTGCAGACGGATGTGGAGTCTCTACCTCGACTGCAGCATCTTCTCCTCAGCTTCAACAGAATAAGCCGGTGCGAGCGTCGTCTCCTCCCGTGATGGGCGTGAGTTCTCAGAGGTCGTGACGAGTGTGTGTGTGTGTGTAGTTGGGATGAGCTGCTGCGTCTGCGCGAGTGTGTGTGCCTGGCGGAGCTGAGCGTGGAGGGGAATCCTGTGGCGCTGCCGTCATGCTACAAACACACACTCCTGCGTCACCTCCACATGAAGCGTCTCGGCGTAAGTGCGTCGCCCCGCCCCCTCAACGCACACGAGCAGTGTGTGTGTGTGTGTTTGTGTAGGACGAGGACAGACGCACAGCCGGCGTCTGCACGCGCAAAGAGGATGAGAAGAAGAAGGAGTCGCACAAGTCTGCGCACAAGGTCCGTCTGGTCCCGTGTCGATCCGTCCGTCCAATCACGTGTCGTTCGTCTGACAGGAGAGACGTCGTCTGGCGATCCAGAACGCCGCACTGCTGTGGGAGGGGCTAAAGGGTGCGAAGGAAGAGGTGAGTCCGGACAACAGCCCCGCCCACAGCCCCCTGCAGACCAATGGGAACGCTGCGGAGACCTCGCCGGATGAGCCCAGGTGAGACGGAGAGCGAGAGTCGTCACTCCTCACCACAACGCTCCAATTCTCCCGCAGACGCTCCAGTCCCGGCGTCCGGCCGGCCGGTCGACCCCATAGCCCCCGAGAGGCCAGGTCAGAGGTCACACACCTCATTTGTTGTTTCTTCATGTATTGTGTTCCACCATTTAATCCGTGTTTGAATCCACTGTTCACAACTCGCTCTCCCTCTTTCTTTACAACGATGACCAGGAAACTCGCCCGCAGTCTTCTTTTTTAAGTGTCTGTCTGAGTGCCAGTGGCTGATAAAACCTCATAAACAAGAACCAGTATATAGTCTGGTGGTCAGGGGCATGGTTGCATCCGGAATTGACACTTAATACACCCCGTGTCCGGAGGCCAGGGCAGCAGAGCTCGGACCCCTACAGGTGCGTCCTGGGGCCAGGGCGGGATAGTCCGGACCCCTACAGGTGCGTCCGGAGGCCTGGGCGGTACAGTCCGGACCCCTTCAGGTGTGTCCGGAGGCCAGGGCCGGATAGTCCGGACCCCTACAGGTGCGTACTGAGGCCAGGGCAGCAGAGGTCAGACCCCAACAGGTGCGTCCGGAGGCCAGGGCGGGACAGTCCAGACCCCTTCAGGTGTGTCCGTACAGGTGCGTCCGAAGGCCAGGGCCACGGGCACTCCAGCAGGACTTCATGGGTTTCTCTGGATGAACAAATTCCGGTGGTGTTGGCAGCAGCAGCTCCGCATCTACCGAACGGGGGAAGCCACTATTTCACCGGGCAAAAGACGTGTGTGTGTGCTGCTCTGCTTTGTAAGAGGCACTTTGAGAAGAAACTGGTGGTCTTGTAAGGCGGCGAAAGATAAATCGAATGAATTATTATTTTGGTAGGCCCAAAACGATCCCAGACTACACACAAACTGGATTAGAACAGACAGGTTAAGGTATGGGAGATGGATGGGACCTCGGGCACAAATGATCAGACCGGCTGATCCAAACTCAAAATAAAAGTCCATTCTTCTGCCGGAGAAGGGCTATACCGACCAACAGAACAGGCTGTCCTGCTGGGTCTTGGTCCCAACGGACAATGCTTGGGTTCCGGTGGGATTGTAATGTCATGATCTGGGATGCCGGACTAAGGAGCTCAGACCCAATTACTGGGACATGAGTTTAATTCAAAAGCACTTAAATCAGTCAGTCAGGAACAAGACAAAACCATTCCAAGCTATATTGAAATAAATTTCTCCTAAAAATACTTCTTTGTCTTCTTTTAACAAACCTGATTTTCTGACAGTTCAATGTCCTTTTACTTGAATAAAAGACTTAAAAAATCTGTTCTGTTCATCGGAACGGCATCTCCCAGAAGTCTAGGCAGCATGAGGCCATTGCATGTGTAGATCATGAGATACTCTGCCTTTGTAGGCACCATAAAACGCCGCCATTTTTAGCCAGTCTTTTTCAGACGTATTCAACAGAAGTATTGTTTTGCCCTGTGCAGCAGACAGAGCGTTTTGATTGTGTTTGTTCCCTGGTTTTGACTTTGTGTTGCCTGTGTTCTTTGTTTTCGGATGTTCTCTTTCTGCTCCGACACTTTATCGCATTTTTACTTTACAATTTAAGACACGGAACATCACACTCATAGTTTTATCTTCTGTGTCTGAGATTAACGATCTTCACAGTTTTCGATTGGATGCAAATGTAGCGTGACCGGATCTTCTCGCCTTCGTCCCGTTCAGTCATGTGATGCTCTGTGCGCAGAAGCCATGAGAGTTTGGGGGTCCAGACCATGTGGGTGTCAGACTCGCACCTGGCCGAGCTGGAGGGGGAGACGCTTCACCTGTTCGGCCCCGGGGCCCTGGAGATGCTGGAGCGCTGCTGGGGCGTCCAGACCGCTGCCGCCGTCACCTCCCTCACCTTCCACTACATCCATTTCGACTCCATCACTCCCTGCTTCCTCCGCATCCGCCTCCGATTCCCAAATTTGACAGTGAGACCTGTTTGCACCCAAAAGCGTGTTCTTGATGGCGATGGTGACTTTGTTCCCCCGTTCTTCTGTAAGCACTTGGTCTTTATGGAGACGGGGATCTGTCACCTCCCTCAGCTGGCGGCTCTGGCTCAGCTCCGGAGACTGGATCAGATCAGCCTCCATCCCGATGGCAATCCTGTGCTTGGACTAAAGCTCTGGAGACTGTTTCTCATCTACAGACTTCAGCAGCTCAACCTGCAGAAGATTAATGGCATAGAGGTGTGTGTGTGTGTGTGTGTGTGTGTGTGTGTGTGTTGTAAGTACGATGTGATAAAGGTGATTAAGCATGTGTGTCTCAGGTGACCGTCAATGACATCATCGCGTCCGAGAGGATGTTTGGAGCTTTGGGTCATGTTGCTGCTATAGAAACTCCACGTTGCCGCCTGCTGCTTCTACTGGAAGAGTCCAGGTGTGTGTCACATTTCCTTTTGTTGTAATGTAGAAACTAGCACCACAACATCCCATGACTATCAGCATCCCAAGTTTCCTCTTCCAACCATTGTTCTAAAATTGCTAAACCCGTTATTCCCAGAATATTCAGATCAGTCCAAAGTCCTGCCGCAAAATTCCAAGCCTGTGTTTCTACCCAACGTCTTGCACCTCACAATGCCGCCAATGTTGTACAGAAACCCTTTCAGTCCAGGACACATTCATTCCCGAAACCATCTAGAATCCAAAAACCATCTGAATCTCACTCCAGAATCACATAGTTACAGACCCAATCTCTTGTCTCAATCTCATCAGCTTCGGTTTAGGCCAAAGTTTGTCTAGGATCCCTCTGTGCCGCACTCTATGCTTACAGAACAAAGTTGTGGCCGTGTCTGTCCATGAACCCTTCAGTCCAGAACCACATGCATAAATGTCGAAGCCAATGATCAAGACTACATTAGACCAGCTGTAGACTAGTCCTTTCACAACCTTTCAGTCCAGTATCCCTGAACTTCAGATCCATTCTTGAACCCATTCAGTCTCTCCAGTACCTTTTGGTCCAGAATCTCATCACTCGGAATCAATTTAGTCCACAGTGCCATTACTCCAGATTCCTGTCAATCCAGGGCCTATTTAGTCTAGAACTCAGTCTCTCTGGAACTCATTAATTCATCACTCCAGAACCGTATTTAGTTTGGATTCCTAGATTCTCTGATCTCTTTTAAATCAGAAACGTACACAAGTCCCTTTAGAACTCAGTCTCTTTATCACTACATACTCCTGTCAATACAGAAACCCTTTTCAGTCTCGATCCCGTTCAATCCAGTGTTTCCAGAACCCCTTTGGTCCAGTGAACCGTCCACATAGGTGCCTGTCAAGACCCCTTCAGTCCAGAACCATGAATCCAGCTTTCCCATCTCACTGTAGTTTTTTTTGCTGCAGGAAGCGACAACTTCAGTTTCTTCTCGAAGGTCGTGGCCGTCGGAGCGTCAGGAGCCCAGAGGACCTGAAGGAGAGCAGGACACACCTGGAGGACAGCTGGAGCCGGGCACTTTTCAACTATCCCAGCAAAGTTTCCCACAACCCTGAGGTAACACCTGAACATCCTGAGCTGGTGTGTAATACAGTGGTGCCACGACTTACGAAAGACTCAGGTTACGAAATTTTCTTTTGTCTTTGAGATAATCCTGCCCCTAATTACGAACGTAGACTGATTTGTATAAACAGCTTTTTTTAGGCCCACACTGTCAAGTAACATGTTTACACCAACATTTTGTCATTTACAAAAACATTTCGTCTGAACTTACATGCGGACAATTAGCGCATTTACATGCAAAATGCGTCCCACTTTACAAATTTTCCACTTTGCGAAACTGGTCTCGGCGCTAATTAATTTCGTAAGGTGATGCACTACTGTGTTATGTTTCTTCTTCATTTACACGTACATTTTTGCTACAATGACGTAACGTTCCTAACCTAATGCTGGCGTCGTCTCCTTTCCCCGGAGAGTGTGATGATGTGCAAACGCTGAGTTGCAGGCCGGACGCTCGGCGGCGGTGCAGCAGTACCTGCAGGTTCTGATCCGGGAAGCTTCCGGTCTCAGCGCCAAAGGAGACGCTCTGCAGAAGCTGTGGCCGTCGCTCTTCAGCGAGCTGGTGAGGGACTGTGTTCTGGAGATGAGAGACCCACAGCTCTTCAGGCAGACACGACTGCGGCGCTTCACGCTCAGCTGACCCGCACTACCCACAATCCTCAGTGTTCCAGAAGACCCAAATACAGAGTTCAGATGAAGTTGAGACCAACGTCTTGTCTAGGTGATGATTGTTCAGATACAGTCTGAATAACCCACATGAGAGAAATACTTGATTAAAATTCAAACGATAGCTCGATTGTTGTGGAAAAACCTTAAGCTTGTGTGATTGTTGTGTTTTTGCAACCCAGCTGTTGGTGACACGGTCTGGCTGTCACAAGGCGAGGCTGGTAGGACCTACGAAGTACAAATAAAACGACAAGACTTAAGAAAACTAAAAAACTGTACAGGGCAAGACTAGATTGAAGTCTGACAAGACTGGACACGAACTTGACAGCAAGACGACAGACTAATACATCTGACGACCTGACAAAGAACTGTGACATAAACCCGTGCTTATATACCAAACATAATGACGCGACCAGCGACAAACACCTGGAACATAAACGAGACAATTAACACGATCGCGTGAAACCGCTGATTACAAAAACACAAAAACGGTCGAACTCGCGGACACCAGGAAGTAAACAAGAAACATCTGAGCACGAAATCGACCCAGGGAAAACCAGGAAGTAAACAAAACACAAACGTGACGTCTACGAGAGAGTCCGTGATAACATTTCAAAAAGTCCCAAAAATAACAACCCAAAATCTGTGACAGCTGGGAGCATTTTTTGCACAATTGTGAAGTTGGAACACATGCGAGCAGCTGAGAACCAGTGTGAAAGCAGACCAGTGTCGGCCAGTAGCTAACCCTACCAGTAGCGCAGCTATTAGCTTAGCTTCATTTTTAGCGGCGTGGTGGTAGCTTCACTATTTTCTGATTCAAATAAGCGTTTGAATCCGGCCTGCTGAACTTGTAAAGAATTCAATTAAAATTTAATTGAAATTAAAACATATTGACATATTCAATGTTAATCCATTATGAAGGGTTTTTTTTTCTCTATGAACACATTTTAAAAATGTACGTAAAACAATTGTACTAGCATATTTTTTACATTTATTTTTACACTGTCAGTCACAAAACAATAAAGGTTTGCGCACATACGTTTATACGTTAATACCATTGTCCCCAGTCCGCGGACCAGTGCCGGTCAGTGGATGAAATGTTACTGCACACCAAATGTAAACAAATGTATTTTTAAGAATCATACGGAAATTATTCACGTTTTTGTTTAGTTTTTTAATTGTTTTCTTCGTCCGCAATCCACATTATTGTTAGACAGCACATTAAAAGCTGCCTTTTTGCATCTCGAATCAGGTGCTCTTTAGCAGACAATTATTATTATTATTATTAATATTATTATACACACTATTGTAGTAATGGCAAAAATGGACGTGTCATCTGTCTGTCGAAAGTCAGTCAAACATTTGAAGAATCTTGTTATATAATTTTATTTTTGCAATGTTAAGTGCAATATAATCAAGTGTCATTTTAAAAGAATAACACTTTTTTTTGATACTTGATTTCAAAAGAAAATTCTAATATTACAATGGGATCTTCCTTGGTTCCAGTGAGTTAAAATGTTAAATCACTTTATCAGTGGCGGCGTTAGGTAAGCGCGGGGCCACGAGGGCGGGGCCAGAGTACTAGTAAAGATCGCTAAGCACCAGTATGCTTTGGTATTTAAAAATATGAAATATCTTGATTATTGTGTCATTTTAATACCGCGTGTCACCTTTTTATTAAATTATTATAAGTTCATTTTTTTTCTCTGTTCTATAAACAACGGTTTATTCTTATCGAAAACGGCGTGCCGGTTACGACGTGATTTAAAATGCAACTTATTGGCAGACATATTGCAAAATAATGTGTTTTCTAATTGCTTGCGTTTTTTAGCTTTTTCTGCGCCCGAGTCATATTTGCGAAATCTATCGCGATCTCTTCCACTCATGTTGATGTACAGAGAAATCACTTCGATGACGCTAATGAATGTTTCCGATCGCACCACTACCGAGACACTTCTCAAAAAAGCACTGAAGAAGCTGACTGATGGATTAAGAAACGGTGGTGCACTCTCCAGGACAGGAGTATCCGCACTCGCCTGAAGTGACTCACCTCACCGTCGTCACGTGGGCATGTATTAACTGAAGCCTATTAACCCGGACACGAGACATGTTCAGGACCGAAACAAAATTAAAAAAAAAATAAAAATTTGTTCAGGACTGAAACGCGGGGGCTACCTTAGCGCCAGTCGCCACCCCCTACCGCCGCTACTGCACTTTATTTGTACTTTGGTATCTGTGTGACCGTGTCTCTGCGTTGTGTTGTCCAACTTGAATAATTGACTCTGTAATACGGAGGAAAACCACTTTTATTGATGTGCTGCAGGACGGGGGCATCCTTGTAATTTAGAAATATTTAAATCAAAACGACCAAATTATTTTAGCCAAATTCAATGATTTAATTTAGTTCCAAATTTCAAATACCGGCTAATCCAGGTTGTTAAATGTTTTATAAATTTAGATTTCGGCCAATCGTGGAAACAAAATGTGAATTAATTTAGTTATCGACAAATTTGGCGGAGCGTATGAAACCGTGTACTCACAACGTGCGATCTTTCAGCAACTGCCAAACAACGCACGCTGACGCTATGTTGCCCCCTACCTGCAGTGCTCAATTTACAGGGATTCACAGATAAACACATAACTCCGTTACATCTGTTTTGTTTTGTTTTGAATACATGTTTAAATACATACTTTTATTCAAATAAATACTGTTTAATGTTATATACTAAATTAAATACAAAAATTTGAAAAATGCATTAGTGAATCGAGGTACCACTGTATATTCCTCTATATCCAAAATGT
>MU204322.1:318236-329842 GCA_017309775.1 Paedocypris sp. Pulau Singkep | reverse complement strand
TCTCTCTCTCTCTCTCTCTCTCTCTCTCTCTCTCCATCTATCGCGTCTAAATGACATTGAGAGCGACAATCCTGACGAGCCACACTCCGGGACACACGGTGGCGCTGTTGCGTAAGAAGAACACAACATGAAGAAAGATAATGTCAAGAAGAAGAGTGTTTCTAACGCCGCGCTGTTCCACACACAGTAACTAGTGAGAAGCTGCGAGTAGTAGTAGTAGTGTGTGTGTAAAGACTCGTGTAATCGTCAACTTTACTGTGTTTGAGCTCGTGACGCAGTAAAGATGCGCGTGATTAAAGCGGAAAGTGAAGAAAGCGGAGAATATGAAGCGAGCAAACACACCGAGGAGAAAGCAGGTCGGTGAAACTTCTCTTTCTTTATCTACTTTAGGTGCGTTTATTGTTTGTTGTAATGAACCAATGCGTTTCTTATTTGTTTTTAAATACGTGTTTTCCTCAAGTGTAATAGCGTATGTTCTCTCCTCAGTGTTTGTACTGAGGTAAATTATTCTCCAGTGTTGCTCAGGGAACAATAGACCAGGAGATAATGTGTGACGCGACTGTAGCAGAAGCTCGCTTAGTAAAGCAAATGTGTGTGTGGTTTAGAGAGAGAAAGAAAGAGGGAGAGAGAGAGATGTTTCATGTAACAAATAAATGTGTATGTCTGACCTTAACAAGCAGATAATAGTATTAAATTGGATTGTGACGCTTTTATTTGTATTTACTTTTTTTTTTTTAATACAAATTACAATTTGTGGCACAGTAAGTTACCGGAAACCTGCCCGGTGTGAAAGCGTAACGAAGATTGCCGGAAAAAGCGCGCAGAAGTTCAGTAGGCGCTGATGTAATCGAGCGCTCTGAGCCAATCAGATCATTCTGACGAGAGTCAAAGCGGTTTAAAGGTGTCGCCGGTTGATGATGTTACAGAAAATACTGGTATTTTGAAAACACTGTGTGAATAGTTTTTTACCAGTAAAATGCGGGAATGACAGCGCTTGTGTGAGCGGTATTTACCGGTGGAGTCGGACCGAAAATTTTCCTGAATTTTGCCGGCATTGCTGTGTGAAAGCGGCCTGTGTGTGAAAACCAGGCCCAATGATATAGAGTTTATTATTCACTGGATTAATGTTAAATACTTTTGTTTTTATTGACATAATGAATGAAATTCATATAATGAAAATAGTAAATAACATAACGATGAACACAGCTTGATTTTCACAGACTATCTAGCCATTTTTAATCGTTATTTGGCAATTAATTATATGTCAGTGTTAGGGCGGGGCAATTATGCCTAAAAACAAAATCTCTGTAAATTGAAAATTTTAACAGGATTTCGATTAATTCAAATTATCTATTTATTTTTTATTCATATTTCTACAAATGTCCTTATTTTTAAGTGTTGTACAATAAATATGCTCACATTAAAAGTGTTTTAATGCTGTGGGGACGTACTTTTACATCCAACCGGGCCACCAGATCGCTCCAACTATTAATTTCACGGTCCAGTTTCACATTATTTACCTGCATTTCTGTTAAATCGTTTCGCTCGCTAACTAGCGCTAACGCGTCATGTGATCCCGACAGTTTTAATAATATGCAGCGAGGTTATGGTGCTCCGCCTCCAAACGGCCTGCTCACTCCTGCCCAGTCCCGCGGATGTGCTTGCGAATGATCTCGTTAAATCTGGGCATCAGAAACGAAAAGCGAGAATAAATAAAGCAGCGCGGGTGAAAAAAGCGATAATTTGTTAAAAGAAATGTTTGTTAAATCACGAAACGCTAACGCGGCTTTCTTTACGCTTTTCGCGACTGTGCAATAACGACACACTTTATTTTTAAACCATAATACAATAGACAAACTACTATCATGAATATTACCTGAAGAACAGAGTATCTGACACGTGATGACACAAGCAGCCTCGTCACACAAAGTGATTTTTGTCAAAACAAAACTATCCCGACATTCTGTGAGTTAGTTTGAATTAAATGATCAATTCAAATATATTTTTGTATTTCCAGTTTGTTGTTGTTGTCGTTGCAAAATGGTTTTTGCTTTTTTTTTTTTTGTAAGGTCAAAACTTTATGCAGTTTAAATCACTCTGGCAGGAGTGAGTAAAACACCACTTATATTCACTCTGGCACTTTAATTAAGTCACTGCTGTGACGCTGCACTTTTTATATGTAACATGCACTTGGGCGATAAATGTTATTTTATTATTGATGTTTTTCAACTGAACAGAGCAAACCAGACACTGCAGGGGAACTAGATGACAAAACCGCCCAAAACACTTCTACCGCTGTAGTGAATTATCTTATATGATTATTTATTGAACATCAACAACTGAAATGAAAGCACAGTGCTTAAATCACTTTGCTCTAGTCAAAGAAAATGGAAAAATAAATAAATAGCACATTTGGGAACAAAATAAATAGTCTTATAGTTGTAATAAAATGTAGACATGACTCTTCTTGGAGACTAGACACTACATTAATTCAGACACTGACTGGGGTCGACAATATAAATGCCCCGGCGGCCCGGACGTACTTTCTAAACCAACCGGGCCACCAGATCGGTCCAACTGCTGACCCGGTGGGCCAGTAGAAATGACTCGATAGAGAAAATCCAATTTCTCATTATTTACCTGCATTTCAGTTTAAACGTTTCGCTCCCTTACTACCGCGTATTGTATAACGCGTTGTGCGATCCCGACAGTCTTAGACTAATGTACAGCGAGTCTTTGGTGCTCCGCCTCCAAACGGTGTGTCACTCACTCCTGCGGAAGTGCCGAGTCCCGCGGATGTGCGCGTGTGCTGCAGCGGCATGTGTATTATGTACAAGTAGCAAGTTCCTCGCGAATAATCTCGTTAAATCTGCGCATCAAAAACGAAATGAAATAAAGCAGCGCGGAAACTGCTTAGCGATAATTTGTTAAAAGAAAAGTTTGTTAAATCAGGAAACGCTAACGCGGCTTTCTTTACGTTTCACGACTGTGCGATAACGACGCACTTTATTATTAAACCATAATACAATAGCCAATGTGCCATCATGAATATTACCTGAAGAACAGAGTACCTGACACGTGATGTCCGTCACATGAAGACGCAGCCTCATCACAGGAAGTGATTCCCTTTGTCCATGATTTCAAATGTGTACACACACGTTTGAAATAATATTATTTGATGGTCTTTAATAAAAAATATCCAAGCACGCTGGGAGTTAGTTTGAATTAAATGATAAATTGAAATATATTTTTGTTTTTCCAGTTATTTAAAAACATCATTCACTATGACACTTTGATGAAGTCACTGCTGCGATGCTGCTCTTTTTAAATGTAACATGTTACATTATTTGCACTTGGACAATAAACGTTCTTTTATTATTGATGTTTTTCAACTGATACTGGTTTATTCTGAACAGAGCAAACCAGACACTACAGGGGAACTATATGACAAAACTGACAAACACACTTAAACATTGCAAACTTTTTAAGATTGGTTGCAGAATAATTAGTGCAGCAGCAGCTCAGTCAGTAGAGCAGAGGGTTGGAAACACCAGATCATGGGTTCGATTTCCAGTAAAAACTATTTTTTTACAAATCTTAACACATTTTTAATGACATGAAAGTTGCTTTGGATAGAAGAATCTAACAATCTGACAGTATGAAGTAAACAAAAAAAAACAATAAGTGCGGTACTGGGCCCAAGACACAGAAATGTTTCCCACTGGGCGTCACTGAGCTGGACAATGTTTCAGGAAAGAAGAAAATAAAATCACGAGAGGAATTGAGGGAAAGCAAAAGAGAATACGAAAAGAAAAAGCAGAGAATTGCACTTGTTCTGTTTTTGTTTAGTTTTTCTGCACTTTGCACTAAACCTACATTAAACAAATGATTTTTGTGTGTTGTTTATTTCTTTTGTGATTATCGGGATCAATACACAACACGTCGACCTGGGCCAGTGGATTTGATAGTCGGGCCAGTGAACCTCAAATGTTACTTTTTAAAATTTCCCGTATTGTCTACCCCTGCACTGATCATACATTTTAGTTTTTGCTTTTCCATCAAACGTTTTAGACAGTTCACAAACACTACGCTGCCATGAAAAAACACGCAACAATGAGACAGAAACGTGGCGTAAAAAAACACTTCTTGAGCACTACTGAGAGAAGTCAATGAGACTAGCTGATAATTGCGATAAATCCTGACGCATTGACCTGGGAAAGAAAGAAAGATAAATAATTGTCTACACCTGTCAATAATTTGATTGTTGCTGTTTTGTTTTTTTTTGCAGCCTTGAAGCAGGAGGTGAAGGAGGAGAAAGAAGAACCATGTGAAGTGGAGATTACACACCTAGAGCTTTTCAACAGTGCAAGTGAACAAGCTTCTACTAGTGGAGTCAAGACAGAAAAGACTTCTGCAGAAGAAACAAGAGAAGATGGAACAGGTTCTGCTTTCATTCACGGTGCGGATGTTTCTTCAAACAGTTCACTCCAAACACACACAATAGTAAAACACTGTCATTACTGTCAAAAGGTGTTTCAGTCTGGAGAAGAACTCAGCAGACACCTGCAAACTCACACTGAAGCTAGAAAACACAAATATCAGTGGGACAAAAGTTTCTCAATAAGATCAAAACTAAAAACCCACAGGGTGGTTCACACTGGTGAGAAACCATTCTCCTGTTCACAGTGTGGCAAGAGTTTTTCAAGTAGATCAGATCTGAATCGTCACATAGTTGTTCACACTGGTGAGAAACCGTTCTCTTGTCCTCAGTGTGGCACGAGTTTCTCATGTAGATCAGATCGCAATCGTCACACGAGGATTCACACTGGTGAGAAATTGTTTTGTTCTCAGTGTGGCAAGAGTTTTTCACGTAGATCTCATCTGAATCGTCACATAGGGATTCACACCGGTGAGAAACCGTTCCCATGTTCTCAGTGTGGCAAGAGTTTCTCATTTAAATCAAATCTGAATCTTCACATGATGATTCACACTGGTGAGAAGCCGTTCTTCTGTTCTCAGTGTGACAAGAGTTTCAGACGTAAGTCAGATCTTAATATACATATGATGATTCACACTGGTGAGAAACCATTTGTTTGTTCTCAGTGTAGCAAGTTTCAAACGTAGGTCACATCTGAATCGTCACATGATGATTCACACTGGTGAGAAACCGTTCTCCTGTTCTCAGTGTGACAAGAGTTTCTCATTAAGATCAAGTCTGAATATACACATGATGATTCACACTGGTGAGAAACCGTTCTCCTGTTTTCGATGTGGCAAGGGTTTCTCAGAAACCACTGGTCTGAATCGTCACTTGAGGACACACTGGTGAGAAACCGTTTCATGCTTGTGATTTTGTATCAATAGACAATTCATACCAGAACTTACAGAGACTCTTTCGAATACTTTCTGAAGCTCCGCCTTCTAAATGGCTTCTCTGTATTTCTCGTGTAACATGTGTTGTATTTGCACATTCAAAACTGCATCGTGAGCACTTTTTTCAACGAATTAAAAAAGATCCATTCAGTGGTCCCTCACATTGCGAATGTCTCAACTGTGGTTTCGCTGTCTTGGTTTTTTCTCTTTCTGCCGTTCCTTACGGTGTCACCTGCTGTAGAACACATCACTGGGGTGTCACTCCACTAGTTTTAAATGTATTACATACAACACAATATTCTGTGGTAAATATGGACCAACGGTTGGTCAGTTTTAAGTAAAATGTTGCCTTTCATAGTCGGTGTCGCTCGACGTCTGTCCGTTGAAGCTGACGATGGGAAATCGCATGGATCTGATTCAACGCTTCAACTCAAACATCAAGTTCAATAGCTGCAAGAATTTGCATACGTCACCTTTGACCGTAAACCGGTAGTTTAAAAGAAATGCGCGTCACACACATTATCTTGTCTGATCGTGTGATAATCACTCTTCAATCTCCCTTCGAGAAGTTCAGCGTTGGACCCTGTTTATTTTCCAGTGGCTTCTGGTCCTCCTCCTGATGAAAGTGACAGAACTCCCTCAGTCTCCCTAAGAACTACGTTCTTTTCATTAGTGTTTGAGCTCGCGTCTACGTTTGTAAACAAACAAAATGACGGCGGTGCATTCTGAAGCGTTCTTTCTCGGAAGTTTGCCTCCCGCCTCAGTTTGCTAAAGACGTTTCCAAACCGCAACACGATTAAGGCATTTCTGTGTTGATCTTGAATGATGAATCTTCCATCCAAGATAATTTACTACGCACGCAAGAGCTCTCTGGCAAATTCCCGATGCTGTATTTGCCTGAAGACGAGCGGGTTGTCGTGTCAGCGTTGACATCGGAACGCCCGCACTCTTAGGTGGATGATGTGCTCTACTCGGCAGAGAGGTAAGAGAACATTAGGGGAGGTGTGGTACAGTGGTAGGGGACTTGGACTGGTGTCCAAAAGGTTGCCGGTTCGAATCCCCCCTACGACTACTTCTACAACTAAGTGTCCTTGGGCAAGACACTGAACCCCATATGTGGGGTTAACTGCCGCACTGTGTGGCTGCCCACTGCTCTGAGTTCCTGTCTGACCGGATGAGTTAAATGCAGAGAAAAAAATTTCCCCACTGAGGGACTAATAAAGGTTCAATTATTATTATTATTATTATTAGTGCTTTCATCAGTCTGTGGTTATGTCAGCTCGGGCCTCGCGTGCGCTCAAACATGCGTCACGTTTGCGAGACTGGTCCTTGGTAAGTACCAGTGAGTCTGGCAGCTCCCAACAATCAATTGTCCGGCGGTGTCATAAGTCGCTGTTGAGACGTGAATGACGTCCTAGTCTAGTGCACACACCGTTCTCCGGTAAAACATTCGTCGATTCCCTAGCAAACGGCTGTATCGCCGAGGTGAGTGAACCGGTCTTTACGCAAGCCAAAACCCTACTCCCTTATCCGCCAGACCGCCACCGCTATGACCTCTTTCTTACTGGCAAGCGGTGAGGGGAGTGGGGGCCCAGTACTGGTCCGCTGTGTGGCCCAATGTCGACCATGGTGACCAGGAGCACACCAATGGCATTGTGACTGTGGAGTTTTAACTTGTCTCCACAGGTTCAGCAGTGGACGTAGCCCGTCTGTCACCTGAAATTTGCTAAACGTCACCGGCAAAGCACAGTGGCCACAGTAATGTGGTAGACATGTCGCACGAGGACATTGCATTCCGCTTCTGCGCCGACAAAAAGTTGGTCCTAGTGGTCCTGGCTCTGGCAGAGTGGAGTGGATTAGCAGGAACTATGGTTGAGCTCTCTTGATGAGCCCTGTCCCAAATCCAACCAGTTAGCAGAGACCCCCCCCCAACTGCTCTCACGCAGGACGACGCTGCCTGGTGCAAACTTGACACCCACCAGCCAGCTAGAGTAAAGTTGCCCAGGCCAGCGCTTTACTGGTCGCTTATGGCAGAAGGCGGCAAACACAAGGTCCTCCGGCTTGGACCGGGTGTACGTCCATCTGAGTACCGGCTTCATCAGACCCCGGTCTCGGGACCTCAACGGTTTTGTTGATCCCCCTCAGGCGTTTTCGATCGAGTGGTTTGCCATCCCTCAGACGTCTCTGTAGGTGATCCAAACTGTGACACGCGGCTACGCACTAGAGTTCCTCCGCCAACTCAGGTGTGCTTGACAGACCCCAAGGCATTAAGCGCAGAGACACGCTGTTAGCAAATAGCGCCATCAAGGTGGTGGGCACGGGGCATTGGCATTCTGAGCTACCTAGACGACTGGCTAACCCTAGCCAGCTCGAAGAGTCAGTTGATCACTCACAAAGACTGTGCGATCAGGCCCGCATGCCGTTTAGGGTTATGCGTCAACCTCAAGAAGAGTACTGACCCCTGTTCAGCAAAATCTGTTTTCTCTGACTCGACTTGGATGCCCGATCACTGGTGAGAGTCGCCAACATCCGGAGTCATTTGGAGCGACTGACGGCCCTAGGCACCGTCTCTCGCCATGTTGTGGTCACAACAATGCACCCAACACGTGCAAGGAAGCAGTGTGCAACGCCCCGCTGTGCAGGTTGCTGGTCGGGTCCTCACATCCAGTGGCACATGAACATGCACGAGCTGTTGGCTGTGCTCTGAAGCCTCTGCTGAAACAGGTTTACAGGAAACACATGACTTTATTTGGGGAAGGTATGGTAAGGAAAAGTGTGTAAGATATTATACACTGGACCAAAGGGTGCGGAGATAACCCTAAGTGGTGAAAGAGATCCGGGTCGAGTTCAGTCAAGCTCAGACAAACTTGTTTGCTTCAGAAGAATCGACCAGCTGTCCTCTCTGGTTTGCGCTGACCAAGGCGCCACTCTTTCGGAAGAGTGTCGACTACTTTCGGAAGTGCACATTCCCGCCGGTTTCCCTATTTCCCCAGCTGCTAGATCAGTAAGAAGGGGCATCAGGTAAGTCTGTACATACTGACCTGACAGAACCTGCACGTCTGAGCTCGTGCAGCTCCTATAAAGCACTGGGCTCACTCTGACATCCGTATACTCTGACGAGACCTCTGAAGCCTCCACGTCTGGTCGCTGGACAGGTCACCTCGTTAGACAAACTGCAGTCCACGCGACACATGGTATGTGTTGTATGGCAGAGTTTCTCCAGTGACCTGGTGCCGCCAGTAAAAGCGAAACTCCACTCAGTTGCCCCGTCAGAAAGATTCCCGTTTCGCCAGCAGAAACTCGACGAGAGCCTGGTCCCTTCCATGCTCAAGGTCTAGGAGTCTATGTTGTGGCAATATTGGCCTCGCATTACCTGATTAACGTGAAGGTGGTAGACCAACACGACCTGACAATTCAAGTTCTTATGAGGAGCGTCCGCCCTCCTAGACCTCCCGCAACCCTTGTGTGGGATCTGAGCTTGACGTTGCCGATCTTATCCTCTCACCCCATTTGAGCCTCTCAAAACTACAAGTGTCAAGCTCATGTCATTGAAAACAGCGCTCCTTGTGTCGCTAGCTTCAGTGAAGAGGGACGGGGCCCCTCCTAGAGTCATTCTCTGCAGACCCTCAGTGTCTTTCCTTTGGCCCTGGTGACTCGCACGTAGCGCTGAGACCCAGGCGTGGTTACATACACAAAGTGTCTACTACCCCGTTCAGGGACCAAGTAGTGACATTGCAGGCTCTTCCTGTCAGGGAACTTGACCCAGCCAGTCATCTGCTGTGCATAGTAAGCGTCATTTGCGCCTACTTGGGCCAAATTGAGAGCTTTGGCTACACCAAATACCTTTATTGAACTCCATGAGCTGGGAAGAGGGTCGGTTTCCACGCAGATAGTCTGCGGTAGAGGGCAATGCAGACAAGGTGTAAGCCTGTGGAGCAAATCTAACCATGGGGTCAGACTCAGACCAAGTGATTCCACCTAGGCAAGGACACAAATCAGTCCGCTCAGCACACAAGTTCAGCACACGTTCTGGCCAATGGAGAAGACAAGAACTCTGGGCACCGCAGCCTCTGTTCCCTGTTCCCAACAAACATGCGTGAGCTGAGCTGGCCTCAGTGCTTCTCAAATCCAGGTGAAGCCTTGCAAAATGCATCTTCACACATGTGGTCCTCCTTGAGGTGTGATGCTGGTTTTTTCCCTCAAAGTCTAGTAGAACACAAAGTTCCTCTCCATCTCCAGGACTCATTCTGTTTGTGTCTGTCTGTTCTTGGTTACTGGCGTAACCTCGATTCCCCGAATTGTCAGGGTACAAGACTTCTCTTTCATTGCCACATCAGGACAAAACGCTGGAAGTCGGTGTTGGCCCGACCATCTTCAATCAATGATAGATAACATACATGGCGCTCGCTTTTCTTTTATACGTACTACCAGTTCTGGTCAAAGGTGATGTATGCAAGCTAAAGCATCCATTGAACTTGACGTTCATTGGCGCTTTGAAGAGTTGAAGCATTAAATCAGATACATCCTATTTCCCATTGTCAGTTACAACGGACAGACTTCTCGTTCCCTGACAATTCGAGAACCATGTTTGTTAAAAATGAACAATTATTTTATAATAGAAAGCTTTACTTGTATAGAACTTTTTTACAGACAGAAATCATAAAGTCCTTCAGAAAAGTACATGACCAAACCAAATAATCATTCATAAATATTTTTAAAACAAGAAACTGGACATCACACGCATAATTGCAGTTTATTCATCTTTCACAGATTGTTTAAATTCCTCACATTCTGTGTCTGAGTTGAACAGTCTTCATAATTAGCAATTTGAAGCTAATTTGGCATCAAGCGTGATTGGATCCTCTCATCTTAGAGTAGCTTACATTTGCTGTTTCTCCACCTAAAGTAAAGTGAGTGAGTTTGTATCCTACTCCAATACTACAGGCTTTGCTTCTCTTGCACACACATTACATCTACCTTCCTTCTCTCCATCCTGCTCTCTGCCTTTCCCTGTCATTGTGCCAACATTAAGAGTCCCTATTCTCAGATCGATGCTCCTGCCCTTCCTCTTCTCTCTCTGTCCACGCACCCTCCTGCCTCCTCGTCTTGTTTGACCAACAGTTGCCCAATTTCTAGTGTCACCCTGTTGGTCAGCAGCACCGGTTGCTGTTCGTTATTAACCCGGGTCTCAACCGATACGGTATGACGTTTCTGTGGATGACTCGCGTAGTTATATTTCGCATAGACGCATTGACCTGGGCCAGTGGACTTAAAAAAAAAAAAAAGCACTGACTGTGCAAATTTCTCTTATTTCTGACAGAAAGAGAAAAAGTATTGTCTATCCCTGTTAGAAGTTTGATTTTTTTTTTTTAACAGTCTTGAAGCAGGAGGTGAAGGAGGAGAAAGAAGAACCGTGTGAAGTGGAGATTACACACCTAGAGCTTTTCAACAGTGCAAGTGAACAAGCTTCTACTAGTGGAGTCAAGACAGAAAAGACTTCTTCAGAAGAAACAAGAGAAGATGGAACAGGTTGGAACTCTAGTGATTTAAGGATTCACTTCAGATCTCACACTGGTGAGAAACCGTTCTCTTGTTCTCAGTGTGGCAAGAGTTAAACCTCGTATTTCAGTGAAACTCTTGTCACACTGTGAACAGGAGAACGGTTTCTCACCAGTGTGATTCATCATATGACGTTTTAAACCTCGTTTTTCAGAGAAACTCTTGTCACACTGAGAACAGGGGAACGGTTTTTTACCGGTGTGATTCCCCATGTGAGAATTTAGACGTGATCTACGGGAAAAACTCTTGCCACACACGGAACAAAACAATTTCTCACCAGTGTGGTTTTTCATGTGAACATCAAGACTTGATCTTGATGTGAAACTCTTGTCACACTGAGAACAGAAAAACGGTTTCTTACCAGAGTGACTCATCATGTGACTGTTCAGATGTGACCTACGTGAAAAACTCTTGTCACACTGAAAACAGGAGAACGGTTTCTCACCAGTGTGATTCATCATGTGAAGTTTTAGACCTCTTTTATCTGAGAAACTCTTGCCACACTGAGAACAGGAGAACGGTTTCTCACCTGTGTGAGTCATCATGTGAATATTCAGATGTGATCTACGTGAAAAACTCCTGTCACACTGAGAACAGGAGAACGGTTTCTCACCAGTGTGAATCCTCATGTGAAGTTCTACACCTCCTTTACATAAGAAACTCTTGCCACACTG
>MU204322.1:305692-318211 GCA_017309775.1 Paedocypris sp. Pulau Singkep | reverse complement strand
AAAACTTCATATGATGAATCACACTGGTGAGAAACCGTTCTCCTGTTCACAGTGTGACAGGAGTTTTAAACAAGTTGGAGCACTGAATCAACACTTGAAAAGACACTTGTCAAAAAACATGTTTTGAGATTTTGTGATTTAAAATAGTTTGAATTTGATAAAAATAGTTTGAACTTCGACGATAGTCAGGTCACTTCGACGTCTGTCAGTTACTTGTTTATGGGATATCGGATGGCCTGCTATTCGTGCCTCAACTTTCAACTGGCAAATGAACAGTGAAGTTCATGTCTGCGTGCTCGCTACCTTTCTGATGCGTGAAGCGTTTGTGAATGCCTTCAACTCTTTGACTTCTCTGTGAAACTCATTGTTGGAATTGGCAGTACTTCCCAGTGGACTTGAAAACCCCAAAAACCCCTGTTTATGTTGATGAGAGTTGCGCTGAGAGCTTCTAAAACGCTAGATATTTTACGTTATTTTCTTCTATATATTTTTACATTGGTGAACGCCCGCACACTGAGGACGGATGATGTGCTCTTGCTCTGCAGTGAGGTAAGAGCGCATGGGTTCTGTCTACAGTTTGTGGTCATGTTTTCTTTGTGGAGATTTCATAAGTAGCTGTTGAGAACGTTGCGCCCTGTCAGCCCTGTGGCCAACACGCTGGCCAACTTGACTGTAAAAGACAGATGCGCCCACACTGACACTGCCTCCATTCCTACTGGCGAGCAGAGGCCTTCACGCCAAGCGCCTGGAGAAAAGAGAGACAACCCTCCCCTCAGACAGGTGGAGGCACTCTGGAGTGTGAGACTCGTCTACGCACTGCAGTTTGCCCGCCGGCCTCTTCCGAGGCGTCCCACCCAGGTGGACTTGAGAGACGCCATGGTAATAAGGGCAGACGTTTCCTCGCTGCTAGCGAAGGGCGCCATCAAGGTGTTTCCCCAGCCGAGACGAAGAGCAGGTTTTACAACTCGTACTGTTCCCAAGAAGGCCGGTGGTATGCGGCCCATTCTTGATCTGAGGTCCCTGAATTGACACCTGCACAGGTTCTCGTTCCGGATGGTTACTCGGATAAACATTCTGAGGGCAGTTCAGCCCCGTAGAGGTTCGCCGCTATCGGCCTTCAAGGCGCTTTGCGTTTGAAGGCTGAGCGTATCAGTACAAGGTCCAGCCTTTTGGCCTTTCCCTGTCTCCACGCGTCTTTACAAGAGAGCGCAGACCACCCTCTCTCCCCTGAGAGTGCCCGGGATCAGGATCCTGAACTATCTAGACAACTGGTTATTGGCCGCTAGCCGCTAGAGACTGCGAGTCTTAAGCTGCTCACACTGAAGGCTGCGTTGTTCCTAGCGGTTCCTAGGCGTTCTCTGCAGATCCTCAGTGCCTGACCTTCGGAGACTTGCGCGCTGTGCTGAGACCCAGGCCTGGTTGCGTGCCCAAGGTGCCCACTACCCCTTACAAGGATCAAGTAGTGACGTTGCAGGCCCCTCGCCACAGGGGAGCAAAACCTGACCAGTCATCCGTTGTGCCCAGTACGTGCTACCCGCACCTACCTGCGGCGCACAGAGAGCTTCAGACGCTCGGTGGCTATTGTGGTCAGCAGAAAGGGAATGCCGTCACCAAGCAGAGACTCTCGCACTGGATCGTTGAACACAATTTAAGTTCGCGTACCACGTCCGTAAGTTGCCTTGCCTGCTAGACGCGAGAGCCCACTCTACCAGGAGTATGGCCTCATCGGTGGCGGTGGTGAGGGGAGTCTCTCTAGCAGACATCTGTAGAGCTGCCGGCTGGGCTACACCCAACACCTTCATCCGGCTCTACCAGTTGGAGGTCTCGGTATCCACGCAGATACTCTATGCAGTGGAGGGCAATACTGACCGGTGTGGGTCTGCTGATCTAACCCCAGCCTCTTTTCAGTGTTTTGAAAAGTGATCCTTGAGCTAGGCTAGAGACATGTACCTGGGTGGCCCTGCCTCGGTTCCCTCAAGCTAGCGAACATGCCTAGGGGAGGGGTCCCCCTCGGTGCCGTCGAGTCCTGATTAGCTCACTAGTCCTGGCGGTTTTTCCTCCACAAGAGCCTTATTCTCAGCAAGTAAACGCCTGTGTTTCCCAAAGGAATGAGGTCTAGTAGTAGGGCCCTGCACTCCTCTCTCTCTCGAGCTTTACTCTGTCTATGACAGACACTGGGCTTCTTCCATGAGTTTGTGTCTCGTGGCAACTCAACGCAACGCCAGACCAGGATAGCAACTGTTGAGAGCCAACAGATTCCTTGGTTGCCCCGGTGGAGGTGAGTGCTACTACCCTTCGGGCTAGGCCCACCTCTAGATGCTGTGGAAGATCTACTGACTGCTCCTTGGCTAGGTGCGCCGGAAGGGTCTTCTCGGTAGGATGCTGCCCTGGATGTGGCCTGTTGTATTATCCCATAGTCAGGTAACTGACTGACGTCGAAGTGACCAGACTATGAAAGGGAGCATCTATGGTTACTTGCGTAACCTCTGTTCTCTGAATAGGTCAGGGAACGAGACGTCTCTTTCCGCAGCCACATTCAGGTTATGCCGCTGGAAGTCTGCGTTGGCCCGACCGGCTTCAATCAGCGAAAGGTAACGAGCGTGATGAACGCGCCGCCTTTTATACCACCTGGTACAGGTCAAAGGTGACATGCAAATTCATGGAACCGTGAACTTCACGTTTATTGGCCAGTTAAAAGTTGAGGCAGGAATGGCAGACCATCTGATATCCCATAGTCAGGTAACTGACAGACTGATCTATTCAGGGAACAGAGGTTACGCAAGGAACCATAGACGTTTGCAACAAACTGAAAAAATAAAATACTTGTTGCACGTTTAAAGTCACGGTTGTCAATGTTTTTTTTTTTAATGATTTTTTTCTGCAATATTTTGCGTACTACATGCTTTTTCATTTTGAATAAGTGTTCTAAATTCCAAAATAGCCCATTGCTTTTTCTTGTTAAATATTATGAGTAAAGCTGTTACCTAAAAGATTAAATCATGTTTTTTTTGAGTACTCTGTATTTTTAAGCTTTGTCTCTTAATGTACTACTTTTACTGTTTTTTTTATTGTACTACTTTTTGCTATGTTTTACTTAATACATATTTTGTACTTCCTCCGTTTTCCGTCGTGTTTAAATGTGCTATATAAATAAACTTGACGACTCTAGTACTGAAATGCAATTACGATGTACTCGTTCCCTAAAAAAGTGGTATTGGTGGATTCCTACTGTGGTAAGACTTGGGCTCTGCACCATCACGTAGCTTTTCTTACACCATCACGTGCATCACTTGTGTTGTCAGGGAGAGAAACACCTCATTCTTTAGTGTTTGTCAAAGCATCTGGCTCATTCAAACCAGTCACCTGTGCCAATCAAACATTCACAAGTGTTGCCACGCTGGATATATGTGAGTGCCTCCAATAAAAAAACATGTCATTTCTCATTAATTACCAGATCATGTTGAGCTTTCACTATCAGGTTGAGCGAGTGGAAGAGCTTGCTCACCTGCTTTTCTGGCGACACCGCAGAGATAATAATTGATCATAAAAAAACACAACAGAAGTTCTGCAGTACAACATAAAACCCTGCAGTAATAAACACATTGTTACAGCCCAAAAGTTCATTGGCTTTGATTTCGGGTCCTACCTTTGGTCCTACATCAACTACGATTCAGAATGACTGATATGAATTGCTGTTTGGCTACGAATAAAATGACGTCGTCTTGAAGACACTTGCTTTATAGAGAGATGGTTTCTCACCAGGATTCACTCTGTTTGGCGAGAGTCTGAATCGTCACTTGAGGACACACACTTGTGAGGAACCTTTTCACCTTTGAGATTTTGTCATTGAGCGTCAATAAGACAGTACAAATCTGAACATACAGAGACGGTTTTACAAAATGCTTCTGAAGCTCCGCCTTCTAAATCGCAAGTTCTTAATCTTTTTGACTTCAGGGCCAAATTATCCAGTACAAAGGGACTCTGGGTCCATAAAAACATACACTTTTATTTCAGTCCATCCAAATCATGTTGAGTGAACTTTTATTTGTTCTTTCTCTCTGTCTCACTCTCTCGCTCTGTCTCTTTCTCTCTTTCTCTCTCTCTCTCTCTCTCGTTTTCTCTCTCTTATCACTCTCCCTTTCGCTCTGTGTCTGTCTCTCACTCTCTCTCCCGCTTTCCCTCCCTCTCTTTCTCGCTCTGTTTCTCTCTCACTCTCTTTTTATCTCTGTCTCTTTCGTTCTGTCTTTTTTTCTCTGTCTCTCACTCACTCTCTCTCTGTCCGCCTCTCTCTCTCTCTTGTTCTTTCTCTCGCTCTCCCTCTTTTTCTGTCCGTACCCCTCTCTCTCTCTCCTTTTCCCTCTCTCTTTCTCCCTTTCCCTTCCTCCCTCTCTCTTGTTCTCTCTCTCTCCCTGTTTCTCTTTCTGTCTCTCATTCTTTCTCTCGCTCTCTCTCATTCTCTCTCTATATCTCTCTTGCTTTCCCTGTTTCTCTCTCACTGTCTGTCTCTCTCTCTCACTCTGTCTCTCTCTGTCTCTCTTTCTCACTCCTAGCCACTCAAAGCGAAAGGTATATAAAGCAAATTTTAATCTTTGCTTTTTGCGTTTTCAAAGTTTTTTTTTTTCAATGTCGTAACATCCTGGCAACGCCGCACTGACCAGAATTGCACAAACACCAACTGTCCGAGATTTGAGTGACGTCTTTTCTTAAGACAGCGGCAAAAACAACCATTTATTTGTGAGACTTTACGGAGGATCGTAACCAATTATTGCGTTTATTAACATTCAGACTTGTGAGTAGCAGATCCGAGAACATGTTGGGAAGTATTTTATCCGAGAATTTTTTAATACAATTTTATTTATTTATTTATTTTTTTACAAGACTTTTATCCATGAATTTCCCTCAGGGATTAATAAAGTATGTACCTTTATAATTCTACCTACCTATACTCTCTTGCTAGCTAGTAATTAACAGTATGTTAGCCTGTGTCCTTTTAACTTCTTACGTTAGCCGCATAATCACGTCGATTGAAATCTGTGAACGTTGATAATGTTACCGAACAGGAGATTTTCGCCCGACAGTGACATTCAGGCTCATTTAAACACCAATAAACGTTGTGTATTCGAACTTTGCATGTACAAAGTCGCGGGAGTCAGTAGGTAATTTAGTAGTAAAATGTGTTATTTTTGGGTCAATATTGGTTAGTTATTATTTTACATGAAACTGGTGTACAATTTTGTTTTGCTTCGGTATGTTTATGCTTGTGAGTGTCGTGATCATCATGTCAACAAATCAACAAGTGTCGGGCAAAGATCGGTTCTTATACGCAGTGATTGTAATAACGGCGTTATAAATAAATGGCGTTACTTTTTTCAGTAACGAGTAATCTAACGCAGTTCCTTTTAGTTCAGTTACAATGCTGTTACCATTACTGACAAAAATTCTGCGTTAATCGTGTTTGCGTTTTTTTTTTTTTACATTTATTTAATGTTGGTACATTAAGTTTGAGAGCACAGTTCTTGTTAAACTGTTTACTTTTGTGAATCGTATTAATTTATTTTTGTTACGTTCTTTAAGAAGCATCATTTATATTTAGACTTGTTTGTTGGCCGGTTTTAATATAGTCTGTGCAATAAATATTAAAAGTTCTAAACCAGGGGTACTCAATAGGCGGACTCAGGTCCGCATCCGGACCCAGACGCGATTACTTTTGGACGGACGGCAAAACCAACATGCTACTCTTGTGATCAAAATCCAAAGGCGTTTTCAGTGGTCACGCAATTTTTATTCTGCATTGTTCATTCACACACACGCACCAACGCAAACGAATATAATTATAAATGTATATATATATTATAGGTAGGTACAGTGGTAGGGGACTTGGACTGGTGTCCAAAAGGTTGCCGGTTCGAATCCCCCCTACGACTAGTTCTACAACTAAGTGTCCTTGGGCAAGACACTGAACCCCACATGCCCCCCGGGCGCCGCACTGTGTGGCTGCCCACTGCTCCGAGTTTGTGTCTAATCGGATGGGTTAAATGCAGAGAAAAAATTTCCCCACTGAGGGACTAATAAAGGTTCAATTATTATTATTATTATTATTATTATTATTATAATTTATCTTGAATGATTGTGCTCGTTTTAGCTGCGTCATTTGTCCAATCACAGCCGCTGTAAGAGCAATGTGACAACTACGTCATCTGTTTGCGCTCGGGCGGCATTCAGTTACTGTGGAACACGGCCGCGGCGCTTAGTCGCTCAGTTCTTCAGGGTAGCCAGAGTCAGGCCAACGGGCGCTCTGTCGTTTGCGTAAATCGAGAGATTTTTTTAACCTTAAAGAATATGGCGAGCTCAAAGCTGGCCGTCGATTAGAAAAGAAAAGTTGACTTTGAAAACTGCGAGTTTAAGAGTGAGTGGACAGTCTAATCTGCAACGAGACGGTCGCGATCGTCAAAAGTGATCGTGAAATGCCATTTATTAATCCAAACACGCACAATTTGAACAAATTACCCTCCACACACACACACACACACACAGGCAACGAACGTCTCACATGTGTCCTGGGACAACACAAGACACCTTTCTCTAATGCTGAAATAGTCAATGAGTGTGTGAGTGAAGTGGTGACTGCTCTGTTTGAAGGGACTCAAAAGGATAATTCACAATTTATGATCTTTCTCAGATTGTTTGATGAAGAAAAGGAAGGTGAACAATATTGTGTCAAATTTATGAAGATGTTTTGGTTCTTACAAACCTCACACAAGTTAGCATTACATTTATGAAGTAGTGACACAGATTCTTAGAGATCGAGAGATTGACCTGAAGCATGTTGTTTCTATACGGATGACGTGCCATTCACATATCGGTTCATATTTGCAACTTGACTGATATTTTTCCGGACCTCGGACTGAACGGAAATTTCGTAAGTGGACCCTTCAAGTTTATAATTGAGGACCCCTGTTCTAAACCATATATTGTGTTTTATTATCATTATCGTCATCAACTTCTTTCTTTTATATTATAGAGTCAGTCTTTCTGGGTAAAAATAGGTGCTTTTATTTACCTGCATTTGCATGTGTGCATAAAACCACACCAATGTTTTTGAGCGTTGAACATTTGAAAAAAAGGATTGCTTATGTTTGCGCAAATATGGTATTCTTGCTCCGTTGCATAAGTGCTACAACGTGAGGAGTACAGATTTTTGTGCTTTTTGCATCAGATCAGTCTGCATTTGGATCCAATTACATTTCACAGTCCTCACCACCCGCAGGAAAGGACCCAAGGGTCGGTGCGTTGTGTTACGGGTGGCAGTCGTGTTGCAACCAAACTGGCTCTCGGGACATGGAACGCCACCTTGCTAAGTGGTATAGAGCTCCAGAGTTGAAGGTAGAGCAATACCAGCTAGAAATAGTTGGTATGCTTACTTCCACACAGGTGTTTAAATTCTCCCCAGTGGACGAGAGAGTCGTATACCTATATGCCTTCGTGTGGGGGACAGGTGCTTATGCATCAAATAGCAGTGTAGAGTACCCGGCACCAGGACACCCTGGGAAGAATGTCTATGATGAACTTTGTGTCATCAGACCTCATGTGAAGAGAGGGGCTGAGCTGTCAAACGATCACCACCTGTTGGTGAGTTGGATCCGGTGGCAGAGGAGGAGGTTGGACAGACTCAAGCAGACCCAAGCACATTGTGAGGGTTCGCTTGGAACGTCTTGCTCAGGGGTGCCCACACATTTTCGGTCTGCGATCTACTTTTCAAATGACCTAGTCAAAGTGATCTATCGGCTATATATAAATATATAAACTTTGAATACTTTATTACTTCAATAAATGTATTATTATAATATAAAAATATTAATGGATTATTTTGTCCTCAACTGTAGATGTTTGCTGTATATTGCCATCACCTCACTTTATATATGGTTTGTTGAGTGTCATCTTCTGGTTTTAAAACGCAGTAAACACGCACACTTCAGAACAAAATCCTTTTTCAGGTACGAAAATGTCCGAGTTGATAGCAGACTTACTTTACCGTTGTGTTTCCTCACTCATTGTCTTTATTTATTGTATGTTTTTTTTAAACTCGACTAGCGCCCGAATCGTAGATAATAAGCGCACGTGACCGCTGCTGCGCACGGAACTCCGCCCCATGCGAGCGCCCACACAGCTGACAGAGGGATGATCGTCGGAAGTTAGTTTGGCAGAATTGTGTAAAGATTGCGGATTAAGATTGCGTGTGGAGTAGAATCGCCATGCTTTAAACTCATTTTTAGCCGATCTCCTACTCGCAAACTTGCTAGAGTTTTAAAAAAAAATTTCCTGGACTTTTTTTCCCAATGTCATGCGATCTACTCACAATGCCTTTCCGATCGACCAGTCGATCGCGATCGACGTAATGGGCACCCCTGGTCTAGATGAACTTTGTGTCAGGAGGGTCTTTAACTCATCTTTTCGGGAGAACTTTCCCGGACAGTTAAAAAGGCAAAATATGTCTATTGTTGTTCAGACTATGGGCTATGACCAGAAGAGCAAGCTAGTTTGCGACAGTGGCTAGGAAAAAAAAACCTCTGGCGGGGTGAGAGGAAAAAACTTTCGTCGGAGAACCCGACTCTCTGGTGCCAGTCTCCTGGCATGCTAACATTACAAAGTCATTGGTGAAGGTGGAGATGAACGTTATGTCCTGCGGTGCGTGAAGTGTGGCGGCTCTTCCCCACATGATGACGCAGTGGCTCATGATTGAAAACTGTTTGAAACAACGTTGTCGCAGTCCTGGTGAAGTGACACTCCTCCAAGCGACGTCATGCCCAATGTTCGATGGGACGACACTCCTCCATGCGACGTTATCTCCATCCCGACGGTAGGCGTCGTCTCGTCAGCAGGGATGCGTTTCCTCCGGCAGGGATGTGGTATGTGGCGCCGTCGTTTCCTCTGGCAGGGGTGTGGATCACACAGGACCTCGGCAGGGGAGTGAAACAAGTGAGGTTGTTCTCTGAACACCACACAGACAGTCTCTCAACCTCATCTCTGTAGGCAGTCTCTTCCTGTGATGAGCCCGACCACGGTGATGTCATCAGCACATTTGGTGATGGAGTTGGAGAGATGGGCTGGTGTGCAGTTGTGCAACCTTGAGGGGAGCCGGTGCTGAGTGTGATGGAGGGGGAGTGGTGTTGACCGAATCTGACGGTTTGTGGGCGGTCTGTTAAGAAGTCTTTTATCCATCTGCATCTGTTAAGATATCCGGGATGCTGGTGTTGAAAGCTGAGCTGTAATCGATGAAGAGCCTCCTCACATAGTTCCCCTGGTGTTCCCGGTGGCTCAGCGCTGTGCGAAGAGCTACGGCAATAGCGTCGTCGTCAGATCTGTCAGCCTTGTATGCAAACTGGTGAGGGTCCAGTGTGGGGGCAGGTCGGCTTTGATGTGCTCCGCGACCAATTTTTCAAAACATTTAGTGATGATAGGAGTTAGAGGCTTAGAGTGACAGGTCTGAAATCGTTTAGGATGTTGATGGGTGTCTTTTTGGCAACCGGGATGATTGTGGAGGTTTTCAGGCTGGCCGGGACGGAGGCTTGTGAGAGGGAGCAGTTAAAGGTTGACAACCTCTGACAGCTGGTTAGCACATCCTCTGGGCTTATCCCATTACTCTGTAGTAATACTCTTCTGGAGTATCAGACTGTCGTATCCTGGTTTGACGGGGAGTGGATCGCTTGGTCTGTGTTGTGTGGCTTCGAAGCGAGTGAAGAAACGTTTTATCTTTGTAGTTGGTGATGTGTTGGATGCCTTGCCACATCTTCCTGTCATTATTATTGTTGCTGTGCTCCTCAATCTTCCCTTTTTAAGGCTCTCTTTGCTGCTTTGATGCCTTTTCTTCTGGTTGGCTCTGGCCTCTCTGTGTTAAGATCGGTTGCCGTACCTGAAGGCGGTGTTGCCACGCCTGAGGAGATGTTGGACGTTGCTGTTCATCCAGGGTTTTTTATTGGGGCAAACCCGGATACGTTTTTTAACTGTACCTGTGTCTGGTACAGTTAATACACTTAGTCCTCAAATGATTTAAAGCATGAGTGGTGAACCTACCTAATGGTACTTTGAAGGAGAGTGAAATCCGGACGTTGTCGTGAATCTATTAAACCCGCTGGGACACCCCGGACAGGAGTGAGGACAAGAGGACATGTCCGGGCCAAAGAGGACGCTTGCTCACTCTAATAATTGACACAGTGTTAAAAGTGTGGTAGACATAAAGCGATATTCTGGAAATATCTGTTAATAATTTAGGTATATTTTATATCAGACACAACAGGACTGTCTAAACTTCAGTGCCGTTTTATTCTTTTTGAATATTCGTCTTTCTCTTCCCAGGTCGAGCGGTCATTTGGCACCGTTCCAGGTTGTTTTTTTTTTAAATTGCTAGTCCTATTTTTTTTTTTTTTAATGTGGATAATTCTTTTGGTTGCAGTTCATCACAATGTTTTTGTCCTTGTCTTTTACAAAACTGCCTACAATGTTTATCAAATTTGCTGCGACTTGCCAGACGGACCAATAGCTGCGTTACAAAATACAACTGTTCCGATCCTGGGGCTTACCTCCCCCTGGTGGCGGCCCAGGGGAACTGACAGTCACTATTAGACACCTGCAGCTCATCTCCCTCCGCGACAGGTGTGTCTCATCACCGTGGGATTCTTAAGGCATTGTGGAGGGTGCTTTAAAGGCCGATTATACTTGGTCATGAGTTTTGTGAGAAGCCACGTTGGCATGGCTCACGTTTATGTTTGCGTTTATATTTGAGTTTCTTCTTCTTTGTCCGGATCATTGGAATGCACATTAAAGCCTTAGTTTGAACTCCTGCCGTCATCTGCGTCTTCATCGCCGTGACAACAACACTCAATAAACAAAATAAAAAATACAATTTGTATACAACAAAAAGTAATATATTATTACAGTACAGGAGAGATATCGCAGATCTTTCCTACCTGCTGCGATTAGACTCTACAATTTGAATTTAAATTTAAACTGGTGACTGTAACTATACTTATGACGGGCAGCGCTACTTGTTCATTTATGGTCTGTGTTTGTTTGTTTATTATGATGTGTGCAGTGCGTTATGGTGATGTTTGTTTATTTATTTGTTTCGATTTGTTGTTTCTGTTGTGACGTGAAATTTCCCCGCTGTGGGACTAATAAAGGATTTTTCAATTCAATTCAATTCAGTACGTTACTTTTGTAACGCGTTACTCCCAACACTGCTCCCAAGGCTGCTGCCCCCGTGACCCGGCCCTGGATAAGAGGAAGATGATGGATGGATGGATGGATGGATAGATAGACACATTTCACAGTTGCATAATAGTTTTGTAAGGTGTAAAATAATACTACTTCTCTTTCGGCTTTTCCCTTATTAGGGGTCGCCACAGCGAGTCATCCCTTTCCACCTCATTCTATCTTGAGTATCTTCCACCCTGACCCCAGCCAACCTCATGTCCTCTCTTACAACATCCATATATCTCCTCCTTGGTCGTCCTCTTGCTCTCTTCCCTGGCAGCTCCATCTCCAACATCCTTCTACCAATATATTCACTATCCCTCCTCTGCACATGTCCAAACCATCTCAGTCTGGCCAATCTGACATCTCTAGTCTCAGTCAAAGTCAGAGGACTTTGTTGCTAACAAAAGTAACGTGAGCTGTTCCTCTGATTCCTCTAAGTTCCTTATTCTGTCCGACATCGTCACTCCCAAGGAGAACCTCAACATCTTCATCTCTGCTGCCTCCATCTCTGCCTCCTGTCTCTTTCTCACTGCCACTGTCTCTAAGCCGTAGAGAAGAGCTGGTCTCACCACTGTCTTCTTCACCTTTCCTTTGAGTCTAGCTGACACTCTTCTGTCACACAACACTCCTGACACTCTCCTCCACCCGCTCCACCCTGCCTGCACTCGCCTCTTCACCTCTTTTCCACACTCCCCATCACACTGCACTGTTGATCCCAAGTACTTAAACTCCTGCACCTTCTTCACCTCCACCCCCTGTGACTTCACTCCTCCACCCTGCCCCTGCTCGTTTAGACACGTGTTCTGTCTGCAAACATCTGCAAACATCATTGTCCAGGGAGATTTCTGTCTGACCTCATCTGTCAACTTGTCCATAAGCATAGCAAACAAAAAGGGACACAAAGCTGATCCTTGGTGTAGTCCCACCTCCACTCTGAACTCCTCTGTCTGGCCTACAGCACATCTCACCATCGTCTTACTCCTCTCGTACATGTCCTGGACTACTCTGACGTACTTCTCTGCCACTCCCGACATCCTCATACAGTACCACAGCTCCTCCCTCGGCATCCTGTCGTATGCCTTTTCTAAATCCACAAAGACACAATGCAGCTCCTTCTGACCCTCTCTGTACTTTTCCATCAACATTCTCAAAGCAAAAATGGCATCAGTGGTGCTCTTGCGGGGCATAAAACCATACTGCTGCTCACAAATCTCTACCTCCTTCCTAAGCCTGGCTTCCACTACTCTTTCCCACAGCTTCATTGTG
>MU204322.1:252920-281310 GCA_017309775.1 Paedocypris sp. Pulau Singkep | reverse complement strand
TCAAAAGTCTAAAAAGCTATTATTTTGTTACAGGTTTTCACAGATTTTTTAATTTTTTTTATTAGAAGTTAATTACAGGAGTAACCCCATTGAACCATAAGAAAGCTTGTTTATCAACCTCAGAGAGGCCTGTCTGAATTTGTGTCCCGAGGCCGCGCCGATTGTCCTCTTTTTTGGAAATCAAAATATGGTCACCCTATATATATATATATATATATATATATATATATATATATATATATATCTGTATAATGTACCTATTTGTGTGTTGATCTGTGCGTCGTCTTGTCATTCAAGGGCCGCATGCCCACCTTTGCCTGGGCCCCAGATTTCTTAAATCCGCCCCTGACGGTATCCACGATATTGCAAAATCCATATTGTGGCACAACTCGATACCGGTAATCACGTTAATATCGCTATACCGCCCCGCCCTACTGAGGAGACTCCGTGATGATCGAACGAATCATTCACAAAAGACACGTCACTATTATGGATTCGTTTGTATGGATTCGTTTGTAAAAGAGAAGACAAAAGGCAATTAAGTCTGACAGACTGCAAAAAATATGGAGTTAAATGCAGAAAATATGACGAAGCATTTCTCGCTCTCAGCTTCACTGTTAATGTTGTTGATGAGGAGGAAAGACCGACGTGTGTCATGTGCCTTAAAACGCTTTTCAAGAGATCTAGGTGTTTTTTTTCACTGCAAGTTGCTCAAATTAAATAAGCATTGATTATTCATATGTATAGAAGTGAAATTATGAACAAACTTCACACAGAACGGCAATTCCTAAATACACAGAGGGATGTAAAAACAAATGCGTAGATGGGCATTTGATGAACGAATGGATAAACTGATAGACACATGAATTTATGATTGATTTTCTTGATAAAAGCAGTCTGCGTAAACTGTAGCAATTGATTGACAGACAAATAGTTTGTGATGACATTGAAAGGAGAGAAAATAGAGGGGAATAAAGAGACGGAGAGAAGCGCTTACAAGAGTTTACAAAAACCAAACCACAGACATGGTGATGAAAGTGTAATTATTATCAACAAATTAACTGATTAATTACTAGATAACAGTAAATATATACATACAAGGTGGAAATCCACAAATCCACATCAAACACTGACTGTGACACTTTATATCAGGGGTCCAAATGGCTTGAATGTTCTTTTTTTTTTCAATTTGACATTTTTTTTTAATCACTCAAAAACAAAAAGCACTCTTTCTCTCTCTCTCTCACACACACACACACACACACACACACACACACTCTCTTTCTCTCTCTCTCTCTCACACACACACACACACACTCTCTTTCTCTCTCTCTCACACACATACACACACACACACACAATTATATTTGTGTGTCTTTACTTATATATACTTTTATATAACTAGTGAAATCGTTTTACACTTATAGAGAAGTGTGATGCTGAATTGGCTAGAAATGTGCTTTTTTTTATTTAATGTCCTTAAAGTTAGGGAATCCAGATTAACCTGCGCCACTTTACTCGCAATCTGAAAACTCAAAAAGAAAAATCCTTCCTGCTGGATGAGATGGACACGAAACTTTTATTAAAAACGTTTGGGGAACAAAAAAAATGCAGTTTGGTTGTAGAATCTCCCTGTGTTTTTGAAAGAATTTATTTTCATTGACAGTTTAAAAATTGACATGAAATCAAATAGCCTTACTGTGATTATCTATTTAATCGATTGAATTATCTCTTTAATCAATCTTTGATAATGATAAAGAAATAATAAAGAAATAAAACATTAACAAAATTTAACTAATTAATCTAAATTATATATACAATCATGTTGTTGCGTAAAATACTATTAATGGTAATATTAAACGTAACGAGAGCGTTATTGTATTATTATTATTATTATTATTATTATTATTATCATTATTATTATTATTATTATTATTATGATCTACTTGCACTGACACGGTTCGGCCGCTGGGTGGCGGTAAAACGCAAACTTTCAGCGCCGATGGTGACCCGATTGTAGATCATGTCAATCGTGTTTCTTATCGGTTTATGTTGCTTATCAAACAGATGACGCGATCATCGACTGAAGAACAGAACCGTGTTTAAGGCGCGTCACGTCAACTCCAACAGCCTTAAAGATGAAATGCATTAAAAGAAATGCAGGGTTCCAGAAATTGATTTTTTCTTTTTTAATGTAAAAAAGTGATGTCAATATTTCTGTTGTAAAATCTTGTTCTGCAAGATGTTGTGTTTCTTTATCTGTGGTTTGTCCTTGAAAATGTGTCGGTCACATTAAAAACTACGAGACCAGATGCGGAAGAGTTTCTTTCTCAGCGAAAGCACAAAGTACATTATACACAAACAATATATAAAATGTGTACAAAATATACACATTATAGATTAGCAAAAATGTCAAACATATTACAAAATTCCGATGTTTTTACCGCTTTTGAGTTGCCTGAACTGCAAAGGGTATTTAAATATAGTGCAAATTCTAAAAAAAAAGTTTGCCACCGTTAAATTTTGATTTGTGTATGAGATATTGTGCCAATAAAATAATCAGATTTATGACACAATATTCATTTTTCAAACTTATTATTTACCGATTAAAAAAATCCTAATAATACATGTTTATACAGCAAATCGACCATGACAGTTCAGAAATAGCTGAAGTTTTCCCTCAAAACACAGACACGCGTGAGCAATTCCAGAAAAGATGAGCAATAGTTTAATTGTTTCAGTACAGTTGTATATTTGGGCGACACTGTGGCAAGTGCGTCATAAATTATTTTTATTTCGTTTTTTTTTTTGCTTCAAATTTCAGGTTTCGGCTTTCAACATGTCAATACAGTTTGACGGTAATGTATTGCAGCAATGCGGAAATCAACTTTTGCAAGGTAAGTATTATAACACTTAATTAGAACAATTTAGATGTCACATTTCCCAGCTAATTTGTTTCTAACATACATATGCTACAAAATATAATCAGTCTCTACAGGATTTCACCGGATTTTTTTTTGCAGCCTAAAATTGTTGTGGCCAAAAATGCCAAAAAGTTGCGTTTTTTTTTTTACGAATTGAAATGATTTTGTGAAGCAATTTTCATCAGATGATAAAATGAAGCAATATATATCTGAAACAAATAATTAGTTAAATAGTGATGTCTGTCGATAATTCGGTCTTGAAAAACTTTGCTTTGGCATTATATACGGCACTGGTTCCGTTATTACCACTTTTCCATATATATTGTGAGATTGTAACAGCGATTGTAACAGAGCAGCAGGTATGGAAACGATCTGGTGCGCGGTGAAACAAAACGCGGCTCTGAAAGAGTTTAACGAGGCAAAAGAGCCAAATCTATGAAAGGAGCCGAACATCCCATCACTATGACGAAGACCTTCTGTGCGAAAACACGGCTGCGTGCTGTGACGGACCAAACCAATTGGTCGAATTTGCGGTAAATTTGCGATGATTGGATGAATTTGCAAGGTGGCAAATAAATTGTGGAGTTTCGCTCAATTTGCGTGGTCACGATATTCGGACAGTAACCGTGGAGACAACGATTAAGATCACAGTAAAGTTTCAAAACCTTTCATTACCCTTATAAAACAAGAATTGAAATCAGGCCAATGCTGATATTTATGCCTATATTGATATCTATATTCATATATAGTCCTTCCGGGTTTTGGCTGTAGCACGCGGAACCGTGTCTTCCCAGATCAGAAAAGCATCTAGACCACATGATTCTGCTCGGTCACAGTTTTGGGGGGTTCCTCGCTACGTTCTACGCCATGGCACGCTCGTGAAGGTGTGTGCCAATCATCCGTCCTCACCCACATGTCTGACACGCTCTTCTCTGTTCCTCAGGACCCGTGCGGCTTCAATGCCAGACAGATAATAATCCTCTGGCCAACACGTGGATGAGACAAGTGCTGTTGGCTACGTTTGGAGATGTATCTCCTTTGGAACTTTTCCCAATGAACGGGATGCTTCGGTGAGAGAAATGATTTTGCTTAAACTGAACATAATTACGCACATTAAATAAGCACAAATCCACAAACGAGCAAAAACTATATTTCCAATGGAAAAAAATGTTCATGGCGGTGTGGAGAGCGTTGCAGAAGCCCTGTTGCTCCGATCTTCCAGAGTTTGATCCCTCCGAGGCTGAGGACATGTTTGTCAGCCTTCTGGAGGAGTGGAGAAAGGCTACATTATGCCACTGGACTCCATGATTCGACTCGGCCACAGTTTTGGCAGGTTCACTTCACTTCAGCCTACGCCTTTTTTGGTATTAAAAGTGGTAACACTAGGTGACAAGTGCGTCATAAATATATTAATTTCATTTTTTTTTAGTTCAAATTTCACTTTCAGATTCCAGTTCAGTTCAATTAATTTCGTTTGATTTCAGCTTTCAACATGTCCGGACAGCTGAGCAAACAACTGGAGGAATGCGAAGATCTACTTTTGCAAAGTAAGTATCACAAAAATTTACATTTAGAGCAATTTAGAGCAAATTAATTTTTTTTCCAACAAATTTGCTTCTAACGTACATATGCTACAAGATATAAGATATAGCTACAAGCTATAATGGCTGCTATTGTTTTTTGTGTGTGCAGAGATGAAAGAGAAACGTTACGTTTACTCCAGGATGGTCAAACTTCTTGGTACAAATCGTCTTATTCGGACAATGACCGTGACCAGGAAACAACAAGAAAAAGAAAGCGGCAAAGACAGTTTAAAAACTTTTCATTGCACGTATGAAACATTGAAAGAAGGCCAATTGTTATATTAATGCAACTATGAAACACTTTCGTTTGTACACAACAATTTAGTTTAAGTAACTGTAGTCACTTGTAATGAATGTAATACATACAAAGTACGTGTAAAGCGACACATTAAGATGCCACTCAGAGTTGCTTCATTATTAGTTTGTAATTTCAATGACACATTATTTATGTATGACATATTAAAACTCTCGGGCACACATGTACTTTTACGTTTGAATTTGAAATAGCGGTCGTGGGACACCGTTGGTTCTGCTGCACGGGTCTGGTGGGGGCGGGGCTCTCTGGACTTTAATCGAGCTCGGCCAAAACCAGAGGGTCATTGCTGTAGACCTTCAGGGTTTTGGCCGAAGTACAAGAGACTGTGTCTTCCCACCCGATCCCGCCATGGCCGAGAACATTTTTCAAACAGAGTGGAGAAAGGCTATGCCACTACCCTCCATGATTTTACTCAGCCATAGTTTTGGCGGGTTCATCTCTGTTCCTCAAGATCCATAATCTAATCCTCCGTGACCCGTGGGGGTTCAATGAAAACATAGAAGGGGAGAGAAATCCTTTGGTGAGGACGTGGACGAGGAAAATTCTGTTGCCGGTGTTTGGAGATGAGACTGTCCGGCGTCTGGGAGCCCTCGGTGAGAGCTGCGTTTTAAAGGTTTGAAAAACAGTTAAAGTTTCTACATAGTCTAATTGTAATGTAAAAATATAGAACGTTGCACTAAATGTTCTATTTTATATTCTACACTCATGGGAATTGTGTTGCTTATTAATGTATTAAATGCAGTGTTTCACGTAATACATTAGTTAACTCTCAGTAAATAGAATTTAATCGACGTTACACACACCCTACAGTTGTTTTATTTTCATCAAGGACTTTTTGCTAAACCTAACTTTAATGTCCCCCCCAAAGTTTTGTAGACTCTCGTCACTGCTACGCGTTTCACACTGAGCTTTGGAACATGGAGAAATGATGAGCACAAATGTACCAGGAAGTAAAGTTAATCACTTCCCTGCAAATAGTATATATTCTAATCTGGTTAGATATAGTAGGATATGTTCACACTTAAATGAGTGAATTAACGAGTGCTGACTGTCTGTAAAGTATTGTGGTTGTGTGCAGGTCGAGGTGGCACTCGATTGCTTGGTGATGATGATGATGCTGCGTTCAATTACATGTACCAGTGTAATATGGTTCCACGCTTCCCCAAGAGGATCCAAATTCACGTCTCCTCAGCTTTAGTTCAAACTGTCTTGTATATCAGAAAACACAGCTTACAAAGAGAGACGTGGTTTGGCATAATCATAAAAGTTCGTAGAAAGAAGAAAATCATGAGCGATCGGCGCACTGTACTGTCTAGAAAGAGGCAGGTCACGATGACCCCTTAGATACCGTCCCATATCAGTAAATCTTGAAGAAAGCAGTAAATATTCTGGCAACATCAGCCTTGGTCTGACTTAGCAGCATTTGCATTTCAGTCAAAAAACCTCCAAATCCATTCTTACAGTAAATATTGCTAAAATAGCTACATATAAAGTGTAAAGAATGCACCAAGATTGAAATATGTCAACAATAACTATAAACAAAAAAGTTTTCACAGGTTCACAAGTTGTCAGGTTGGTTTTGAATACATAAGTTAGGAACGGTGCCACAATGTAGTTGTATAGACTTCCTAAAACGTTTCTCCAACGTTTTACCCAACGTAGTAAAATAATTCTAAAGTTTTCTTCAAAGTTGTACCCAACGTAAATTAAACCAACAGGAACGTTTCTGCAATTTTTTTTCCAGGTTAATCAAACCAACACGTGACAAGTTTTATGATTGGCAGAAAATGCAGACTTATATGCATTTGCTTCAAAACAACTGTGTCCGACCTTCACGACGTCATTAGAATGCTACATGCTACACTCTTAATAAAAGCAGAACGTTTTTTTGTAAAAAATAATAAAACTAAAATGTGAAGCGTGTTTTGCCTTCTCTTTGCCAGCTAAAAACGAACTGTAACTTAATACTTATCACTCTAACATGAAACATGTGTCTACATAAAGCTTAGAATGTCTGTTTTAAATATAAGTGCAAGTAAATACAGTGTTGTCTGTTTATCTAATCCCTATGAATCAAGCGTCTGCTTTTTGAACAGAGAATTGAACCGACCAAGAATTCTGACCAGCAAGTATTTGCAGTTGAAAAGCAAATGCGTCTGTGAAGCAGGAAAAAGCTGAAGACGAGTTTTAATAAGAACATTGATAACACAAGCCAGTGTATGTCCTTAAACACTTTGTGCCTAAGTGACAACAGGTGAAAACAATTAGTGTGGGCTATGATCATAATGAGCCACACCTGGTGACAAGAGCGCGCTCTCTTGATTGCACGTTGCCAAACAGAATGTGGGAAAAACAAACTGCCAACTGTGATTAATAGAGTTAAAAATAATTCACACGAGTAAGCGTTTAAAATTAAATGCATGCCTTAACTTTGACAGCCATAATGTTATTATAAAAAAAAAATATATATATATATATATATATATATATATATATATATATATATTGATATATAAGATGGAGTTTATACTCTTATATTTTATAATTGATTTTATTTTATATCCAAATGTATTTGTAGGGGATCGTAAATTGCGTTTAAAAGACTTTTATTTTGGGGTGTGTACATGGGCTCGGCCATTAGATGTTCTCGTGGGAAGAGCGAAACCGAAAGTGAAAGTGTGTGCGCGGCTGGTGAGGAGAGAAACAGTGTGGATCGTGAGTGAGCATCCTAACATACTCGACGCAGGTCGTCTGTGTTCGTTGTGCACGCGGCAGAAGTGTGAAGACGAGAGCTGCCTGACTGGTGGAAGAGCAGCGGGTATCTGAGTCCTGGAGCTGATCCGTGGAGACGGGATTGCGGCCTCGGATAAATCGGACGGAGGGTTCCGAGATCGCGAGGGCAACTGTTGAGGGATCGTAGAGTGAAAGGAGATTTCATTGATAAATTACCCTGCCTATCCTGCCACCTTTCTGCGCTCTGTCCAGGTTTGTGTTACGGTGGGGGTTTGCATTTGTGTTTTGCTGAAAACCAGTAAGCAAACAATTATTTTGGTTTTTGTTCTTCTGTCTAAAGACTGAAGTTTGTGTCACGTGGAAAAGGAAGAGAGTGCATTTTTTGTTTGAAAGGATTACATTTTTCTTTTGTATTTTTGAGCAATCCATGAACATTGGAACTTTGGACGGTCGGAACTTTCTTTGGGGTTTGATTACGTGAACTTTCAAGATTTACAGTGATTTATTTGGTCTTTCAATCTTTCTTGCGTTAACCAAAAGAAAAAGAAACAAAAGGGTTGTTACTGTCACGATCCCTCGGCACAGCTCCCTCTAGTGGCTGAGCCTGGAAGACCGTTCTCGGTGTACCGGCAGCTCATCAGTCTCAGCGACACCTGCAATCACTTATGCAATTTCCCCGCTGTGGGACTAATAAAGGATTTTTCAATTCAATCAATTCAATTCAATTCAATTATCCTTGTGCTTAAAAGGAGATCGCTGGGACTGATGAGCTGTCGGTCAAACTTGTTACCAGGCTGCATGTGTCAGCATTTGTGTTGGAGTTTCCACACTCCGGTTGTATGAACTCTTCTTCAGTTTGGACATTAAATCCTCTCAACATCTGTCTTCATCAGTCCTTCCCAGTCGTAACAGTTACGTTTTCAAAGGAACGTTGTTTCATTGATTCACTGTTTATATTTTCCTTGTTATTGTCTCAAATGTGATGTTTTTCATGAATGGTTGCATTATGTTGATTACACTGATGGTTTTGTTTCTATATTAGGTGAATTGGTCTACACAGATAATTTAAAGTAAAATATCTTTATATTTTATTTTATTTTTTATTGAAATAACAACTTTTCATATGAATAAATATTTGTTTTAATTGTGTTAAAGATTGGGTTTACAGATTTTCCTGTTGTGAGGAGTGGAGGCGTCACACCTGTTTTGTTAGATTTGGAAGGGGTGGGTTGTTCTGAGCAGCCACCGTAGCTAAGACAAGTCCTGAAGCCCACCTCACCATCTCTTAAGCGTTCACCAGCAACATAATAGGCACATACATATAACCACACGTTATATTGTGACTAAAAGCACTGGGTGGGGGGACCTAGCTCCTTACCTGCACTCAGTCTTCCTCATAACAAGCCTAAAATTAATTCCCCCACAAGGGGGAGTCTATTCCCCTCCGTTACATATTCCTAAGTTCTTCTGTTTCTCTGCTGAATCCTGTGACATGGTCAAATCATGGGTTGTTGTTGACGTGTGTTCGTGCCTAGCACGGCTATCAAGCTCAAGATGTTCCTACCCAGCTTGGCACACTGATTGCTGAGAGTCTGAAGATGTTTTTAATTTGCTAGATGTTGTATTATATTCACAAGTCATGTCTATGTACCGTTTATGCATTGTATGCAGATTTGTTTCTTTGCTGTACTCCTTTTTCGGATGTTTAATAGCTTAAAGACAATAATGCATGACGTGCTTAAGGTATTTGCTAACTACGGAGAGTTGCTCTCGTCTAGCAGAGAATTCTGGAAACAGTGAGTTACCATGGTTCGCCCATCCATGCATTGATATTTTGTAGATCTTCGATAAAGTTGAATCACGTTGGGTCTGTCTCTGGATTACTGCGTTGGTCACTAGTTTGGGAAGTTCGGTTAACTGATTCGAATCTTTGAATCATTGAGAAGAACCGTTCATTCCGAGACATCTGAAAGATTTGTTGATCTTGAACGAATCGTTAACAAACGACACATACTGGTCACATGTAGTAGGTTTATCAGAGTTATGTGGTACACTTCTGCTGGATCAATGGTTAACACTTTTTCCTCATCTGTTGTAGATAGTGGTCATTGTGACAAGCCGGCAATGCCATAACCGGCTTTTCATCAGGACGGTGTCGACGTTGTTCGAACCGTTTTAGCGTCTTTGCGTTGGTCTCGGACTAAGAAAAGCGCTATACAAATGAACTTGAACCATAACTGTGAGCTCCTAGGAACAGTGTCTAGTGTTGCATGTGCACTGTAGAAACCACAGGAATGCCTTTGTGAGGTATGAAAACTGCTAAAAGAGTTTGGTGGTCTGTTACATCCGAGTGTCGTTCATACAAATAGTGGTAAAACCTTTTTCCACCCCACACCAGACTCGAAGCTTACCGGTAGATCCGTGCATAGTTCCGCTCCACGCTTGAACCAGTGATCTTGAACATTGCAACAGGTCGCTCAGATCCATCGTTCATGACGTGACAAAACACATCCAAAGCCATAAGCTCTAGCCAACACGGGCCAGTCTGATGGGTTTATCTGGGTCATAATGCATGAGGATCTGAGGTTATGAGTCGTTTTGTTTCATGAAATGCTTTGTTGCATTCCTCTGTCCGTTCCCATTTTGTGCCTTCATTCAGTAGGGCGTTCAGCGGGTGAAGCAGAGTTGAAAGGTTTGGCAGAATCCTGTGGTAACAATTGACAAGGCCCTGTGACAAATTGTGACACCTTCTCTGGTTTTGGTGCTTGAAGGACTGCTATGTGTGCTTGAATTTAGCGATTTGTGTAGGACGTGCAGATTGGTCACTTGTTCACAGTACGATAGTTCACTCATGAAGAACTCACACTTGTTTTGCTTTGCACGTAGACCATACTCACTAAGACATGTTAGCTCTTTGTTGAGATTCTCAAGGTGTTCTTTATCATTCTTGCCTGTGACAATGATGTCATCGAGATAGCACTGTGTATCTGGTATGTCTTGCAGTACTTGATCCATTGCTCTTTGCCAGAGTGCTGGAGCCAAAGCTCATTCACGTTTTTTAATTCACATCTTTTGCCAATGCTTTTTGGTATGCAGGATGATTCCCCAAGCAGCATTGTCAGAGGAATCCTCTGACTCACGAACTTGAGTTCCTGCTCTGAAATAGCGGTCCGACAACGTTCTGAAAGTATGTCCGCCGCTGTGGGACAAGATAAAGAACGAGTTCTGTTCCGAGATTCCAGCACCACTGTGACGGCACCTGGGTTCTTGAAGATTGCAGTGGTAGATACACACAGTGGGATTACACACTGCCTTTCCCAACGGCTTCCGGTCAGATCCCTCTCTAATATCTCGAACGTTTCTCACGAACAACACAATCACTTTGGGTTTTAGACAATTTTTTTTCCCTTTTTGGACTAGGAAAAGTGAACTTGCGACCAACGCAGAAAACCAGGCCATTAATTAATGAGGCAATAATGACACGCAATCCAGACAACAAGTGACAGAACTTAACAGACATCAAGACAGCTGGATCAAATGTTCAATTGCTAAAACTAAAATGAACTAAAGTGTCCAAAACATCAACAAGCCAAAACACAAAAGTCTCAACAAAAAGTTTGACAAAAAGAAGACGGCGTAGATCGTGACACAAAATCTGGATCTTTTCTTTGTTTTCTTTGGGGTCTGTCACTGGTGTCTTTTACGAGAAACACGGACACAGACAAGAAGATTCTCCTACAACAAAGAGGAAACACTTCGGTTCTTCAGACGGAAGATCAGGGAGATTTAATCAGCTGAGAAAATCATCAATGAACTTGCTGATGATTCACTGAGGCAGGAGACTCAACGTTATCTGACGTCGGGAGAAATGAAGAATTTCAGACTTCTTCACAGTGGTAAGAAAGTCTTTCTGGAGTAGGAGATTACAATCATTGGGGATTTAATATGGTTTTTTTCAGTGTTGTTCATCATTGTGGAACGTCTCATATCATTGTGTTGCATTAATAATTGCACGAGTCATTGATAACAAATCATCACCATGGAATTTCCATGACATCATGACGAGAAATGTTTGGTTGATGTTAGTCACCTGCTTTCCCTCAGATGCGTCGCTCGTCTTCGCTCTGTTCTGCTAATAAAAGGCCTTGTTCTCTGGCTAATCCAGTTCCTGTGTTTCTCCGGAAACCGGAAACACCTTCTGTACTGCGACCGCTAACTAAGATCCCGAAATTCCCTGTTTCCCAACAGTGTTCAGCTTTGCTGTTTGTCTTGCTGACTATTGAGCAGAAGATGGAGGTTTTTAAATTAAATGAGTTTATCGAAGAAGGAGCTACAGCAGATGACGTTCTTCAGAAGCTTCTTCCTGTCGTTGAAGAATCTTCATCAGTCGAGTAAGTTACACACACACACACACACACCAAACATTTTGGACAATTCCATGTCCCAACCTTGTGGGAAGAGTTTCCTACCTGGACCCGTTCCAGCATTTAAACATAGGAATGGGGGAGATGAAACAAAATGTGCAAAGGGAAATACAATAAAAAAAAGATACAGAATAAAAATAGGATAAAAACAATAGATACAAAAAGATAACATATTAATAAAAAATACAAAATGTCCAAGATAAAAGTACAATCAAATAACGTAGAAGTGATGTGTACAAAAAAATAGTATTAAAAAAGTGACTCCAGAAAGGTTTAAAGTGTCCAGTTTAAGGGCTAGCACTACAGGGTAGATCCTGAGCGTATAACCTTCATGTAGGAACAATTTAGTTGCAGAGTTTTCTTTCCAGTTGAAGCTGAAAGCAGTTAAAAGTCAAAAGTTAAGTGTCAGTGATTTGTTCTTTATCGTCTTGATGTTTCTGAACTGAGATACTGAAGAGTGTCGTTGTTCTTCACAGTTTGAGTGGTTGTCGAGTGACAGAAGGAGGTTATTCTGCTCTGACTTCAGCTCTGAGATCAAGCTCACGTCTGACTGAACTAGATCTGACTTGGAATGATCTGAGCGACTCTGCAGTGAAGATTCTCTCTGATTTACTGAAGGATCCTCACTGTCGTCTACAGAAACTCAGGTAATTCTGCTCTCAGAACATATGCCAATATCAGATCAAGCAACAAAAAATCTTAACAAAAACCAGAATTTCAATTGTTTAAAATATTCTAGAAAATAGAAATGTTTTTTTTTTTTCCGTGAAGCTGCGCAAAAACATTTCAGGAGGAGTGAGTTCAGGTCTTTCTGTGGGGAGTTTGCATGTTCTCCCAGTGCTTGCGTGGGTTTCCTCCGGGTTCTCTGTTTTCCTTCCACAGTCCAAAAACATGCGTTTCAGGCGAATGACGTTGGAAAATTGACCACATAGGTGTGTGTGAATGTGTATTTTGTCTCCGGCCAGTGATAGATTAAGCAGACAGGCAGTAGATTAGTGAATGAATGAATACATGAATGAATTAATTTTCTTTCTAGTTAAAGCTGAAAACAGTTGAAATTCTTGGAGTGTCAGTGATTTGTTCTTTATTGTCTTGATGTTTCTGAACTGAGAGACTGAAGAGTGTCGTTGTTCTTCACAGTTTGAGTGGTTGTGGAGTGACAGAAGAAGGTTGTTCTGCTCTGGCTTCAGCTCTGAGATCAAGCTCACGTCTGACTGACCTAGATATGTCTAAGAATGAACTGAGAGACTCTGCAGTGAAAATTCTCTCTGATTCACTGAAGGATTCTGACTGTCATCTACAGAAACTCAAGTAATTCTGCTCTCAGAACATGTGGTAATATCAGATCAAGCATAAAACATGTAATAGCAATCAGAATTGTTTTTTTTTAATTATTCTCTAAAATATAATTTTTTTTCTGCATAGCTACACTTAAAACATTTCATTGTTTTAAATTAATTGGCTAAAATGAAAATTGTTTCATTGTGGAAAAAGTGAAAAGTATTTTATTTTATAATTTTTGTTCCAGTTGAAGCTGAAAACAGTTGAAAGTCTTGAAGTGTCAGTGATTTGTTCTTGATTATCTTGATGTTTCTGTACTGAGAGACTGAAGAGTGTCGTTGTTCTTCACAGTTTGAGTTGGAGTTATGTGACAGAAGAAGGGTGTTCTGCTCTGGCTTCAGCTCTGAGATCAAACTCACGTCTGACTGAACTAGATCTGTCTTATTGTTATCTAAGAGACTCTGGATTGAAGATTCTCTGTGATTTACTGAAGGATTGTGACTGTCATCTACAGAAACTCAAGTAATTCTGTTCTCAGAACACGTGCAAATATCAGATCAAGCATAAAACATGTCATAAAATCAGAATTTCAATTAGAAGACTTAATATTTATTTCATACTGTCTGTTTGAAAAGTATCTAAGATATAAGATAAATAATATCTCGTTGAGTCTCACAAAGGCACTAACTTAAATGTTTTCTCAGTGTTGCTTTGAGCAATGAGCACCTTTATTACACACTGAGCCTTGTGCATCTTCCAGACACACACACAGTTACTCAGCCACTCCGTATCACGTCACGCAACTAACGCGATGTACCACCCACACACCAATGGGGTGTCGGAATGGTACGTGTTTATACGTTAAGTTCACCGTAACCGGACGGCGCCATTTATCTGGATATTTTTTAAGATCGATGACAACACGGAAATAAAACCAAGTAACGTGGCTAGTTTTTAAAAAGTAAGGAATAGAAAGTACCGACATTTGCTTAAAAAATAAGTAAGCGAAAAAATAATTACTCTGACACGGCTTGTAGTCCACGGATCCACATTCAACAGTTCAGAGACAAGGAGAATTGGTGCAAAGGCTTTAATCGAGGTCGTACGGGCAAAGGTCAGAATACAGGTGTTCGGGGGCAATAAGGGCTAGGCGAGAGAATGGTCAAAAACAAGCAAGGTCCGGCAGCGAGATATCCAAAACAATCCAAAAATCGGCAGGCGGGAAAACGAGGTCGAGAAGCAAAGCAAGGTCAGAACACGGACTAGACTAGGCAAAATACAAACGCTGGGATGACTGACGTGAAACGCACAGACAAACTGGCGATGAGACAAAGACTACACAAGGCCTAAATACATGACATGATTACACAAAGAAACAGGAAACACCTGGTTGCTATGACAACCCACGAGGACACAGAACACGGAACATGGCGGCGCGCTGGGGCGCGTGTCAAAACAAAAGTCCGAGAACTAAAACACATAAAAGTCCGAGAACTCAGACGTCAGAATCCATGACATACTCTAGTAAATTAGAAAAAAAAAGCCAAAGTTCTACTTAAAGTAATGAAGTAGTTCTACTTCGTTACTTGACTCCTCTGGAACTGAGAGACTGAAGAGTGTCGTTGTTTTTCACAGTGTGAGTTATTGTGGAGTGACAGAAGAAAGTTGTTCTGCTCTGACTTCAGCTCTGAGATCAAACTCACGTCTGACTGAACTAGATCTGACTTGGAATGATCTGACAGACTCTGGAGTGAAGATTCTCTGTGATGCACTGAAAGATTCTCACTGTCATCTACAGAAACTCAGGTAATTCCGCTCTCAGAACACGTGCCAATATCAGATCAAGCTTGCAAATCTAATACAAATCTGAATTTCAATCGTTTCATTTATTCAATAAAGTATTAAAGTGTTTCCCTCGATGTTGCACTAAAACATTTCATTGTTTTTATCTTATTAGCTTTTGGATCCAAGACCATTTATGACCAGTTTGTTTCCTAAATGTACTTATTAGAAATAAATCACACAACACGGTGGTTAAAGTTCATTTCAAAATCACCGAGGAGTGACACAGACTCCGCAACCGTTTCCTTCCGATCTCTCGAGATTCTGCTCCTGCTCGCAAGTTACGAGTTTGTTTATTCATTTGGAGGAACGATGGAAAAACGAGACTTGAAGACGCAACATAGTTACGCCCAGAAAGATAAGACGTCTAGACACTGGATCATCAGATTACAATTCGGAAAAACATTTCCATGATAGTCTTTAAAAAAGAATTTGGAAGAATAGCATGATGTGTAAGCGGAGACATCGACAGTTTTGATTACAAGGATTTAGCTCTCCAAAGTCTAGCTAATTAAACACACACACACACACACACACACACACACACACACACACACACACACTCTATGAAAACGTCAGTGATTTGTTCTTGATTATCTTGATGTTTCTGAACTGAGAGACTGAAAAGTGTCGTTGTTCTTCACAGTTTGAGTCATTGTGGAGTGACAGAAGAAAGTTGTTCTGCTCTGACTTCAGCTCTGAGATCAAACTCACGTCTGACTGAACTAGATCTGACTGATAATTATCCGAGAGACTCTGGAGTGAAGATTCTCTGTGATTTACTGAAGGATTCTGACTGTCATCTACAGAAACTCGGGTAATTCTGCTCTCAGAACATGTGCCAATATCAGATCAAGCATAAAACACATTTTAAACATAAAAGGAGGATAATTGTTCAGAAGCTCCTCTGCTGCAATCCACTGGTGCTGGTGTGTGTGTGTAAGACCGATGTCGGTTATTAACGTTCCTGACGTTGTGCCATGTCCTGTTCTGTTTTTTGATGTTGTTGTGGAGTTTCTTTACTGCACCTAGTTTAGTGTTGGAGTTCCTGCAATGCTCCTGATTTAATCTTCATTAAACATCTGGTTTTTATCCTGTTGTCTTCTGTCCGTTTCCGGCACGGGACAAAAATACGTCTCAACTGTTTTAAATTTAGCACAATATCACAGATAAAAGATTTTGATTCCATACAACAATTCTAAACAATGAAAATGTATTTCTATTATGCTAAGCCTTTAGTCCAAAAATGTTCCGTGATTCTTTGGGGTGTTACACTCCGTCCATCCGTCCAAACTTAGTTGACAGCGTTTTTAGGCTCTGACTGTTTTTTATGATCTTTTATTTCTTCTTTAGTTTTATACTGTTTGGGTTTTATCTTGTTGATTTTATGATTTTACTGTCTTTTGTCTCTTATTTGTGGTTTACACCTTGTAAAGCACTTTGTGATTCTGTCTGAGAAAAGTGCTATATAAATAAAATCTCTCCACCATCTCCGGCTCCGCCCCTTGACCTGATTTCCCCGTTCCCAGCTGGAGCCGGTTATCCCCGAGCACTATAAAGTCCTGTCCTTCCGTTTCCCCGGCGTCTGTTGTCGTAACCACTCCCTCGTGTGAACTTCCAGACCCTCCGTGACCTACCTGTATCCGAGTGATCCAGTAGTTTTCCCAGTGATGTTATTCCGAGGACTGTTCCAGTCAGCACGTGATCTCAAGTCTCTTCGGAGTCCTGAGTCCCCTTCCGAGCCTCGTCTCATCGTCTCCTCGTGTCAGTATTGTTTGGTGTTTCCTTGTGTGTGAATCTGCCATTAAACCCAGTGTTTGATCGTCATCTGTGTTTGTGTCTGCCTACGTCACCCACACTCCGCCCTCGGGGTTTCCCCCTGAAGTGTGGTCGTGACATGGGGCTTCATAAAATTTTAAATTAAATTTTCATTGTCTGAAGTAAAAATGTTTCACAATCAAATAAACAACTAAAATAATGAACATTTTTAACTTAATACAATATGTTATAGGTGGAAAAAACAATAAACATTTTATTTAGTTCCAGTGCTGAATATACGTGTAGTTAAAAGTCTTGAAGTGTCAGTGATTTGTTCTTTATCGTCTTGATGTTTCTGAATTGAGAGACTGAAGAGTGTCGTTGTTCTTCACAGTTTGAGAGAATGTGGAGTGACAGAAGAAGGTTGTTCTGCTCTGACTTCAGCTCTGAGATCAAACTCACGTCTGACTGAACTAGATCTGTCTGAGAATGAACTAAGAGACTCTGGAGTGATGATTCTCTGTGATTTACTGGAGGATTCTGACTGTCATCTACAGAAACTCAAGTAATTCTGCTCTCAGAACACGTGCAAATATCAGATCAAGCATAAAACACATTTTAAACATAAAAGGAGGATAATTGTTCAGAAGCTCCTCTGCTGCAAGTGTTTGTGCTGAATGTAAGGGTGCTTTCACATATAGCTCGTTTTAAGCGAACCGAACCCAGATCGTTTAAAGTGAGCCAGAAAGAGAACCAGGGGAAAGTGATCCCAGTCAGTTTGCTGTTCAAAACCTAGTGAACTCAGAAGAGAACCCAGTTCTGTTTTCGGTCCTCTTCAGCAGCGAAGAGAGCCCAGACCCTTTCTTGTTCACACATAAATCTGTTTATTCCGCGATCTCTGTCCTGCGATTTACTTTGTGATGACTGTGAGCAAGTCTTCCGAGCAGGCGCGCGTGCATGCACTCTCTCTGCGCTGTGCGCGGGAGCGCACGTAAAGTGAATTCACCTGCCGCCAATCACGAAGACTATTTAAGGACTTGCAAGCCGCTTAATCGAGGCGAAGCTCTGCCTACGCCTGCCGTTGCCACGTTCCTTGTCCTGTCTTCTGTGTTGTCTAGTTGCTTCCGTGTTATTTGTGGACCGAGATCTCTTTGCTTTCACATAACACAAAGTAATCGAACCACAAACGGTTTAGGGGGGTCTGAGATCACTTGGTGTGTTCACATATACGTCCCGAACCGCTCCGAGTGCGTTTGAAAGGGTTAAACGAGCTAGGTGTGAAAGCACCCTAAATGTATTTTGTTGAAATGCAAAGCCTTTAGTGCAAAAATTTTCTGTGATTCTTTGTGGCTTCATACATTTTTTAATTTAAATTTCATTGTCTGAAGGAAAAATGTTTCACAATCAAATACACAACTAAAATAAGGAACATTTTAAACTTAATCCTATATGCATATTTTCTAGGTGGAAAAGACAACAAACATTTTATTTAGTTTCAGCTGAAGATGAAAACAGTTGAAAGTCTTGAAGTGTCAGTGATTTGTTTTTTATCGTCTTGATGTTTCTGAACTGAGAGACTGAAGAGTGTCGTTGTTCTTCACAGTTTGAGTGGTTGTGGAGTGACAGAAGAAAGTTGTTCTGCTCTGACTTCAGCTCTGAGATCAAACTCACGTCTGACTGAACTAGATCTGACTGATAATTATGAACTGAGAGACTCTGGAGTGAAGATTCTCTGTGATTTACTGAAGGATTCTCACTGTCATCTACAGAAACTCAGGTAATTCTGCTCTCAGAACATGTGCCAATATTAGATCAAGCATAAAAAATTGTCATAAAAATCAGAATTTCTATTGTTTGTTATTCTACAAAATATCCGTGAAGCTGCTTTAAAGCATTACATTGTTTTTAATTAATATGCTAAAATGAAAATATTTTGTGGAAGTATTAAATTTTAAAAGTTTAGTTCCCGTTGAAGCTGAAAACAGTTCAAAGTCTTGAAGTGTCAGTGATTTCATTTTTTTCTAAGCAAGAAAATTCAAGTAGAATTTCTTGAAATAGTTCTTGAAATATGCAAAGAAAAATAAGCAAAGAGATCTCTCACTCTGAATCCTAACATACAGTTAATTTATCTTGTAAGAGAAAATAACAAGATTTATTATCAAATTTCAAGATTTTTTTAGCTTGTCGAGAATTGCTTTTCCCTTTCATAGTCAGGTCACTTCGACGTCTGTCAGTTACCTGACTGGGATAATGGATGGCCTGCCATTCGCACCTCAAAACTTCAACAGGCCAATGAACGGTCAAGTTCATGGCTGCATGAATTTGCATGTCACCTTTAAACCTGTACCAGGTGGTATATGCTTGTTACTTTTCTGAAGATTGAAGCGTTCGTGAATGCCTTCGACTCTTCGACTTTTCTGTGAAACTCATCGTTGTAATTGGCAGTACACTCAGGCGGCTTCACTCTTCCCGAAAAGACCGGAAGTAGCTGAAACTCCCTGTTTACGACAATAGTTTCATCTGAGAGAGCTGCTAAACGGTAGATACGTTCTTTTTCTTCTACGAATCACGTTTATTAGATGGCTACAACAACCCCCCCCCCCCCGGTCTCCTGGTGGGTTTCAGACAGTGCGGCTAACTTGAGACACAGTGGTTGAATTTAGATGTTTTTCCATCTCGAAATACTCTACGCATGTGTGAGCTCTCCAGTACATTCCAGATTCTAGGACGTTTTACTGGATTTGTCCAACGGCGAGCGGCCGTCAGTGTTGACATCGGTGAACGCCGCACACTGAGGACGGATTCATAAGTAACTCTTGAGAACCTTGCGCCAGTCAGAGTGCGCACGGTTTCTCCAGCAAATGTTCCTCACTTACCTAGTGCGGCGGGCTTAGTTCTCCAGTGGTAAGTGTCTGCCGCGCTTGTGGACAGACCGAACACTGGTAGGACCGGTTTTGCTGGCCGGTGTGAGTTGAGTGAGTATTTTTTGTCCCCACTCACTTACCGGTCAGACCGCCACCACACTTCACTGTGGCTGGTTCTAGACCGCTGTAGGGAGACTTGTCGCAAGAGGGCATCACACTCCGCTAACAGACTCCAAGCGGGTCTGTATAGACGGGGCAGAGGGGGAGACTACAGAGTGGGTGCTGTTGTTGAGCACTCTACACTGCTGAGCTTCTGGTGATTAGAGGGCCTCCCTCTGCTCACATGCGGGTCGAGACCCTGCCGAGACCAGCCCCCAAGGCAGTCTTGTCTTGCTCAGAGTGGAAGGAGCTCGGACAGACAAGCTGCCACTGTTGGAAGTCCACCTCAGTGGGCACAGAAGTGGGCTACCACCTCGGTGCTAGCCAACTTGACTGTACAAAGACACTCCACATACTCCCTCAGCCCTACCAGTGAGCAGAGTACCCTTCTGCTCCCCTGCGGGTCGAGACGTCTGTTAACACCGGAGTCTCCCTGCGTGGTAGAAGGCCGGGACTCCAGAGTGCTTCAGCCCACCGGTGTCCTAGGTACGGGGTCACACTTCCCTCCACATCCTGCCAGGATCAAATTCAAAGCTCTATCACTGACCTTCAAGACCATCACTGGTGCAGCACCATGCTACCTCAACTCTCTAATTCAGGAATACTCTCCTGCACGTAGTCTACGATCTGAGAACGAACGTCGGCTAGTTGTCCTTCTGCAACGCGGCTTGAAATCTCTCGCAAAAACCTTCTCTCGTTCGGCGGCTGTCTGGTGGAACAATTTACCTATTCCTCTCAGAAAGTCTGCAACCTTCTCAACATTTAAAAAAGCACTATAAACTGAGCTCTTTCACCAGCACCTTAACACTGATAAAAAAATTTAAAAAAAAATCTTTGTCTTGTGTTTTTTGTCTTGTTCACTGTTTTTGTTGACTGTCATGCTGTTCTGTCTAGTAAGTTTTCTTATATAGCCTGTGTAGACATCTACTGTAGCCTGTTGTAGACAAATTGCTTCACTTGCTCCTCTTTTTGTAAGTCGCTTTGGATAAAAGCGTCTGCCAAATGACTGTAAAGTAAAGTAAAGTGATCTGAACTGTGAGCTCGGCTTAGCACCGCAGTTCGCCTGCCGGCATCCGACTACCGAGGCGTTCTCGCCACGCAGGTGGGTTCGAGAGACGTGCTCGTATTAAGGGCAGAGATTTCCTCGCTGCTAGCGAAGGGCGCCACCGAGGTGAGGCCCCCAGCCGGGACAAGGAGCAGGTTTTTCTCCCGTGTTATGTGGTTCCCAGGAAGACCGGTGGTATGCGGCCCATGCTGGATCTGAGATCCCTGAATCGACACATGCACATGTTCTCGTTCAGGAGGTTTACTCAGATTAACATTCTGAGGTCCAGGTCAGCCCCAGGATTGGTTCGCCGCTATCGACCTTCAGGACGCGTACTTTTGCATCTCGTTCTGGCTCGACACGAGCCTCAAGGGCCGAGCGTGTAAGTAAAAGGTTCTGCCCTTCGGCCTTTCCCTGTCGCTACGCGTCTTTACGAAGATAGCACAGGCCGCCCTCTCTCTCATGAGATCCATCAAGATCCTGAACTTCCAAGCAACTGGCTACTGCTAGCCAGTTCCCAGAGTCAGTTGATTGCGCACAGGAATGCGGTGCTCATGCACGCCGACTTGGGCTCCGCGTCAATCGAGAGAAGAGTACACTGAACTTAGCAGCAGATTTCTCCAGCTCAACCTCGACTTCGTCCAGATGCGCGGCAGACTATCCTCACAGAGGGCCGTCAACATCCGGAGTCAACTGAAGAGTTTCACGTCTAGCTCCCGGGTTCCGTTCAAACACTTCCAGAGGATTCTCTGCCTCTGGCGTCCGCCTCCATGGTGACTCTTTTAGGCAGACTGCACATGCGGCCCCTTCAGTTCTGGATTTGGAACTGGTCCTAAGTCGAGCCTGGCGGCTGGGGAGATATCGGGTCTTCGTCATACCCGAATGTCTCTACCTGCTCCACCCTTGGTCAGAGACAAGCTTCCTATGGGCGTCCTCCTAGAATCCGTCTCCCGACATGTTCTGGTATCCACGGATGAATCCAAAACAGGGTGTCGGAGCAATGTGCGACGGCTACGGCGTGGCATCTGGATGTGGTCTCTGCCTAGGCTCAAGTCGCTGACAGCAGTCCACATTCCAGGCGTCCTCAACATAGCAGGATGCGCTGTCGAGGCAGAGCCCCGCCCCTTCCGAACTGAGGCTGAACTCTCAGGTGGTGACAGAGGTGTGGGTCATATTCACTCAAGCACAGATAGACCTGTTCGCTTCAGACGAATCGACCCGCTGTCCACTCTGATCGCGTTAACCGAAGTCGCCTCTCAGTGACACGCCTAGCTCACCCGTGGCCTCACCACTTGAGGAAGTACACCTTCCCGCCAGTAACCCTGATTCCCCAGCCCCTGGGTCGAGTCAGAATGGAGGGTCATCAGGTAACTTGCTCATCCCCTACAGGCCTGACAAGACCTGAACGTCAGAGCTCATTTATTTATTTATACATTGCGTTTTTATATCGCCTTTTTAACACCCAAGGTCGCTGAACAGGGCTGGGTCAAACATACAAATAACAGGACTAGTAAAATTGTGATGGATATGCGATTGAAAACAGATGAGTTTTTAGCTTGTTTTTTAATGTGGGCAGTGATGTTATTGTCCGGAGATCAGGTGGGAGGTTGTTTCAGAGTTGAGGGGCTGAGAAATTGAAGGCTCTGCGTCCAAAGGTGGAGAGCCGGGCGGAGGGAACGGACAGGAGACCAGCTGAAGAGGAGCGGAGGGTACACGTTGGAGTGTATGGCTCCTAGAGGCTGGAGAGATAACGAGGTGCCAAGTTATGGAGAGCTTTGAACGTGACGATTAGAATTTTGTAAATGATGCGTGATGTAATTGGAAGCCAGTGGAGTTTCTTGAGTATCGGGATGATGTGATGACCATATGGGGTGCGGGTAATGGTGCGGGCAGCAGAGTTTTGATCCAGTTGGAGTTTACGAATGATTATTTGAGACCAAGATCAGACAGTTGTCCAACTAAGGTGTCATGGGAGGTCGTGTCGAATGCAGCAGCAAGGTCAAGGAGCACAAGTATAGTAAGTAGCCACCAGGGTGTCGTTGGTGATCCGTATCATGGCTGTTTCTGTGCTGTGGAGAAACCAGATTGGAAATCTTCGAAGAGTTCATTTTGGGTAAGATGTTTCAGGATTTGGGTGGCAACTACTTTTTCAAGAACTTTGGAGATCTATGGCTGATATGTGGAAATTATCAAGGTCAATACTTGATTATATATAACATAATACAAACATTCGGCAGAGCAGCGGCAGCAAAGCGCAAGCTGCTCTCGCAAGCACTGGGCTCACTCTGGCATCCGCCATTCTCACCATTAAGATTCTCACAACAGCTCTTCTATGGTGGTCGGCAGAAAGGGAATGCCAACAGCTTTCTATGGTGGTCGGCAGAAAGGGAATGCCGTCACCAAGCAGAGACTCTGGCACTGGATCGTTGACGCGATTAAGTTTGCGGTACTCTTTCTTCAAAGAGTGAAAACTTTAACTCAACGCAACACTTTGCACCAGGTGAGCGGTGTTCTCCGTTGACCCACACGGCATGGCTTGAGAGCCAACAGATTCCTTGGTTGCCCCAGTAGAGGTGAGTGCTATTACCCTTCGGGCTAGGCCTTCCTCTAGAGCAGGGGTCCTCAATTATAAACTTGAAGGGTCCACTTACGAAATTTCCGTTCAGTCTGAGGTCCGGAAAAATATCGATCAAGTTGCAAATATGAATATGTAAATGGCACGTCGTCCGTATAGAAACAACATGCTTCAGGTAAATCTCTCGATCTCTAAGAATCTGTGTCACTACTTCATAAATGTAATCCCTCCTTGTGTGAGGTTTGTAAGACCCAAAACATCTTCATAAATTTGACACAATATTGTTCACCTCACTTTTCTTCATCAAACAATCTGAGAAAGATCATAAATTGTAAATTATCCTTGAGTCCCTTCAAACAGAGCAGTCACCACTTCACTCACACACTCATTGACTATTTCAGCCACTCACTCTTAAACTCGCAGTTTTCAAAACTTTTCTTTTCTAATCGACGGCCAGCTTTGAGCTCGCCATATTCTTTAAGGTTTAAAAAAATCTCTCGATTTACGCAAACGACAGAGCGCCCGTTCGCCTGGCTCTGGCTACCCTGAAGACCTGAGCGACTAAGCGCCGCGGCCGTGTTCCACAGTAACTGAGTGCCGCCAGAGCGCAAACAGATGACGTAGTTGTCACGTTGCTCTTACAGCGGCTGTGATTGGACAAATGCCGCAGCTAAAACGAGCACAATCATTCAAGATAAATTATACATTTATACATATATTGGTTTGCGTTGGTGCGTGTGTGTGAATGAACAATGCAGAATAAAAATTGTGTGACCACTGAAAACGCCTTTGGATTTTGATCACAAGAGTGGCATGTTGGTTCTGCCGTCGGTCCAAAAGTAATCGCGTCTGGGTCCGGATGCGGACCAGACTCCGCCTATTGAGTACCCCTGCTCTGTGGGCTGTGGAGGATCCACTGACTACTCGGCTAGATGCGCCGTAGGGGTCTTTTTGGTAGGATGCTGCCCTGGATGTGGCCTGTTGTATTATCCCATAGTCAGGTAACTGACAGACGTCGAAGTGACCAGATTATGAAAGGGAACGTCTATGGTTACTTGCGTAACATCTGTTCCCTGGCAACGTCTCTTTCCACAGCCACGCTCAGAATGTGCCTGCGTTAAGTTCAGAAGTCTGCGTTGGCTTCAATCAGCGAAAGGTAACGAGCATGATGCACGCACTGCCTTTTATACCACCTGGTACAGGTTCAAAGGTGACATGCAAATGCATGCAGCCATGAACTTGACCGTTCATTGGCCTGTTGAAGTTTTGAGGGACGAATGGCAGGCCATCCATTATCCCATAGTCAGGTAACTGACAGACGTCGAAGTGACCTGACTATGAAAGGGAACAGACGTTACAGTTCCCATACAGTAGACGTTTTGCAGTGCGTTTCTGAACTGAGAGACTGAAGAGTGTCGTTGTTCTTCACAGTTTGAGTGCTTGTGGAGTGACAGAAGAAGGTTGTTCTGCTCTGGCTTCAGCTCTGAGATCAAACTCACGTCTGACTGAACTAGATCTGACTCATAATGATCTGAAAAAATTTAGAGTGAAGATTCTCTGTGATACACTGAAGAATCCTCACTGTCATCTACATAAACTCAGGTAATTCTGCTCTCAGAACATGTGCAAATATTAGATCAAGCTTAAATTGTCATAAAAATCAGAATTCCAATTGTTTGTTACTCTACAAAATATAAATGTTTTCCCCGTGAAGCTGCCCTAAAGCATTTCATTTCTTTAATTAATTGGCTAAAATGAAAATATTTTGTGGAAGTATTGAAATTTATAATTTTAGTTCCAGTTGAAGCTGAAAAAAGTTGAAAGTCTTGAAGTGTCAGTGATTTCATTCTTTTCTAATCAAGAAAATTCAAGTGGAATTTCTTGAAACAAGCAAAGAAAAATAAGTAAAGGCATCTCTCACTCTGAGAGATCTTATAAGACAAAATATCTTGTAAGAGAAAATAACAAGATTTATTGTCTAATTTCAAGATTTTTTAGCTTGTCGAGAATTGCTTTTTTGCATTGTGTTTCTGAACTGAGAGACTGAAGAGTGTCGTTGTTCTTCACAGTTTGGGATGTTGTGGAGTGACAGAAGAATGTTGTTCTGCTCTGACTTCAGCTCTGAGATCAAACTCACGTCTGACTGAACTAGATGTGACTGAGAATGTTCGGACTAGACCACATGACATACACTATCACTGGAGGCTGCAAGGATCCCCCAAACAATGACTCGTGAGCATCCTAAACCATGTGTAATAACTTGGGGTGTGACGAGATCTCGATACATTGATCTAGATACATTGCTTCTCGCGAGATGTGATTGCATCTCGTGATATCGCGAGAATTTTTGGTGCCATTTTTGCTATAATTGCAATACCGTGGATACCGTGATAATTAATGGATTTGATTTTTATATAAGTATATAAACCCTTTAATACAGTATAACACATTCGTTTCGTTACAAGTTGTAACTTACAACTATCAATGACGGCACGGACATTACTAATCAAACACAGAAAGCAGTGTAACAGACTGAATGCCCCGCGACGCGCATATGCGTTTTTATATGGTTTTTAGAGCTAAAATGAACACAGTGAATTTAATCATAATGAAGTACATTGATGTTGAGTTGAACTTGATGCCAAAATGATTCTACCATTCTATACAATTTACGGATGGATTTTCTATACTATTGACAGTTAAAACATTTTGTGAAAGGACTTCGCAATTTATGGCATCATATTTTGTATGATCAATATTATGTTGGGTATCTGGTTATCACTGCATGCAATTGGTGAAAATAGAAAAAGTTAAATGCATCAACAGTTTTGAATGCTTTGGTTAAATAAAATACAGATAAAATGGAGATAAAATCTACAAAATCTCGTCTCGTTCTCGTGACCCTAGTGTCTCGTCTCGTCCCACCCCTAGTATTAACCACTGCTGCAATTGTGTTATTAATGTTTCATTCATGTCATCGTTTTCTTTATTACTTATATATTTATGTTGGCACATGTGAAAAGAGGGGAAAAGGCGGAGTCAGACCACAGTCACTTCCCGTGCAACTCGTCCAGGGTGAGGAAAACTGTCACGATCTGTTCGTCATCGTTCCCGGCTCCGCCCCTTGACCCAGTTCCCACGCTCACAGCTGGAGGCGATCTCAATCAACACCAGTATACAGGTGTGCCGGGTTATCTGTTCCGTGTCCGGCGACGTCTTCACTTACCTGAGACTCTTGGCACTCCTCGGATTGTGTGACATGGTTTCCTCGTTCCTGGACTGTGTTCCCGAGTGTTTCCTAGTCTTCCCGAGTCCTGTTCATCGTATCCACCGTGTCATCGTCCAGTGTTCGTGTTGTTTGGTTACCCTATCTGTCATTAAACCCACTGTTCTCTTACTCCCGTGTTTGTGTTCCATTGTCGCGTGACAAAACTACTGTAGAACTGCTCTTTGTCGTAGTCTTAGTGATAAGCACAGCCATTTTATTAACACTACTAATGTTCTACTAATGAAAAAACAACAGCAATCCTCTTACATATTCACACGTGCACTTTGAGACGGTTAAAAGTGTGAAAAGCACCTTACAGTCGTTTTTCTAGCTATTCTGTGAGATCTGTGTCTGACGTGTTCAGAAACGTGTGAAACGTCTTTTCTTTTGAAAGCAAAGCACTCTTTTTGAACATTTATATACTCGCTTACGTTTAAAAGTAGCAGGTTCATGTCATAAGTTAGTGAACATTGTTAATTTACGTTCCATTCGATTTTACGCAACGATACGTGTGTGAAGAACATTTATATTTACAACCTTTCAGGTGGCCTGTATATTACTGAGCGCGGTCAAGTTAAACATTTTAGTTTGAATTATATTTTATACTCTTGGTTGTTGCAATTTGCTTAATAAATATTTGCATAATTTATAACGCATTTTGTTTTCATTTATTCTTTTATTAATATTAAACGTAACGAGAGCGTTATTGTATTATTATTATTATTATTATTATCTACTTGCACTGACACGGTTCGGCCGCTGGGTAACTTGCGGCTAGCTTGCGGTAAAACGCAAACTTTCAGCGCCGATGGTGGAAAAGATCCGATTGTAGATCATGTCAATCGTGTTTCTTCTCGGTTTATGTCGCTTATCAAACAGATGACGCGATCATCGACTGAAGAACAGAACCGTGTTTAAGGCGCGTCACGTCAACTCCAACAGCGCACGGTACCAGAAAGAGCACTTAAAACAATTTTTTTTCAAACGAAAGTAATATTTGGCATCAAACTAAGAAAGATGAAAAAAAAAAATTTAAAAAATTTTTAAATAGGAAAAAAATAAATGTTTTAAAATAATGCAATAAAAATTAATAGAATGAAAACAAAAAGCATATTCAAGAATACCACCAGACACAACTTTCTATGGAAAAAAAAAAAATTTCGGGTAAAAATATTGCCCCGCCCCCACTAGATAAGATTTTTGATATCTGGGAAAAATTGGTATTGATACCAATTTTTTGGACTTTGGACAATACAAACTGCTCTGGAAGCCTAATTAAGCAGTAAATTGGCGCCACCTGGTGTTCCAGCATCAAATTACATCTAAAAGTCAAAGTTGGGGAAAACATTTTGAAAAATATTTTTTTTGAAAATCTATTAAAAAATCATAAAACATAGCGTGACACTGGTGTCACGGGACGCAAATGAAATGCATTTAAAGAAATGCAGGATTCCAAAAATAGTTTTTTTTATACATTTTTTTTATATAGAAAAAAGTGATTTAAATATTTCGGTTGTAAAATCGTGCTGTGGTCTTGTAAGATGTGTTTCATTATATGCTCTCTCTCTCTCTCTCTCTCTCTCTCTCTCTCACACTCTCTCTGTCTCTCTCTCTCTCT
>MU204322.1:227910-252820 GCA_017309775.1 Paedocypris sp. Pulau Singkep | reverse complement strand
GGTATGAGATTGATCTCCTTCACGAGGTGACGTCCTCTGCAGTGATCAAGAAACTTAAGAGACATTTTTCTGTACATGGCGCACCGCACACTCTAATTTCAGACAACGCAAGGCAATACACAAGTCAGCAGTTCAAAGACTTTGCCAAGCAGTGGGACTTTGCTCATGTCACCAGCAGTCCAGAGTTCCCACAGTCAAACGGTCTAGCAGAGAGAGCTGTTCGTAGTGCCAAACAGTTAATGGAGAAGTCTCACAGAGATGGAACAGACGTGTTTCTCAACCTCCTGAACCTTAGGAACATCCCTCGCGACTCCACGCTAGGCTCTCCTTCACAACGATTAATGTCACGACAGACACGGTCTACCATTCCAGTGAACTCCCGACTGTTAGAGCCAACTCCCAAACAACCCCGACAGGTGACTGCACAACTTCTTCTTAAACGAATGACACAAAAGAAATGCTATGATGCATCAAGTCGTCCACTACTTCCACTAACAGAAGGTCAAGTTGTCAGAATGCAAACCGCTAAGGGATATGAGAGACTCGAGAGAGTAAAGGAGATTAACAAAGAGCCTCGTTCCTACACAATCCAAAGCAATGGTAAAACTTATCGCAGAAACCGTCGTCACATCCTTCCTGTTGCTGAGCACTGCCCACCACAGACCAGCTCTGAGGACTTGTACTTTCAAAATTCTACTGCCCGACTACAGGAACCCGACCCGGTAGAAGGCCACCATTCCAGGCAAGAACCAACAACATCTGGTTCACCTCAACATATAACTCAAGCCCCTCTGAGTATTATCAATGTTCCATATGTAACTCGCTCAGGTCGCATTTCCAAGCCAAATCCAAAGTATGCACATTGATGATGATATGCCATGTTTGGTTGATGTTACTATGTTACTATGATTGTGTTGTGTTTACTCTGTTAAAATTTTGAATTTGTGAAACTAACTGCTGTTTATGTTGAAAACATTATTTCATGCTCACAGGTGTTTACCAGATGTGTACTTTAATTTAAGGAGAACGATTTTGTTTACAATATAAGTTTTATCTGTTAGAAGAAAAGTTCAAGCTAAAGAAAGGGGATGTAGATCATCGTTATTCATGATCTTGTTAATATTCATGTCCCAACCGGATACTAGGCACGGCATCCGAAAAAGTTACTGTGTGCGTTTTGCTGGAGTTAAATAAAGCCTGCATCTTATTTCGTATAACTGGAATCATTGTCTTGATTCGTGGAACACACAACATAAGGTATTTGCTAACTACGGAGAGTTGCTCTCGTCTAGCAGAGAATTATGGAAACAGTGAGTTACCATGGTTCGCCCATCCATGCATTGATATTTTGTAGATCTTCGATAAAGTTGAATCACGTTGGGTCTGTCTCTGGATTACTGCGTTGGTCACTAGTTTGGGAAGTTCGGTTAACTGATTCGAATCTTTGAATCATTGAGAAGAACCGTTCATTCCGAGACATCTGAAAGATTTGTTGATCTTGAACGAATCGTTAACAAACGACACATACTGGTCACATGTAGTAGGTTTATCAGAGTTGTGTGGTACACTTCTGCTGGATCAATGGTTAACACTTTTTCCTCATCTGTTGTAGATAGTGGTCATTGTGACAAGCCGGCAATGCCATAACCGGCTTTTCATCAGGACGGTGTCGACGTTGTTCGAACCGTTTTAGCGTCTTTGCATTGGTCTCTGACTAAGAAAAGCGCTATACAAATGAACTTGAACTTGAACCATAACTGTGAGCTCCTAGGAACAGTGTCTAGCATTGCATGTGCACTGTAGAAACCACAGGAATGCCTTTGCGAGGTTTGAAAACTGCTAAAAGAGTTTGGTGGTCTGTTACATCCGAGTGTCGTTCATACAAATAGTGGTAAAACCTTTTTCCACCCCACACCAGACTCGAAGCTTACCGGTAGATCCGTGCATAGTTCCGCTCCACGCTTGAACCAGTGATCTTGAAGCATTGCAACAGGTCGCTCAGATCCATCGTTCATGACACGTGACAAAACACATCCAAAGCCATAAGCTCTAGCCAACACGGGCCAGTCTGATGGGTTTTTCTGGGTCATAATGCATGAGGATCTGAGGTTATGAGTCGTTTTGTTTCGTGAAATGCTTTGTTGCATTCCTCTGTCCGTTCCCATTTTGTGCCTTCATTCAGTAGGGCGTTCAGCGGGTGAAGCAGAGTTGAAAGGTTTGGCAGAATCCTGTGGTAACAATTGACAAGGCCCTGTGACAAATTGTGACACCTTCTCTGGTTTTGGTGCTTGAAGGACTGCTATGTGTGCTTGAATTTAGCGATTTGTGTAGGACGTGCTGATTGGTCACTTGTTCACAGTACGATAGTTCACTCATGAAGAACTCACACTTGTTTTGCTTTGCACGTAGACCATACTCACTAAGATGTGTTAGCTCTTTGTTGAGATTCTTAAGGTGTTCTTTATCATTCTTGCCTGTGACAATGATGTCATCGAGATAGCACTGTGTGCCTGGTATGTCTTGCAGTACTTGATCCATTGCTCTTTGCCAGAGTGCTAGAGCCAAAGCTCGTTCACGTTTTTTAATTCACATCTTTTGCCGATGCTTTTTGTATGCAGGATGATTCCCCAAGCAGCATTGTCAGAGGAATCCTCTGACTCACGAACTTGAGTTCCTGCCCTGAAATAGCGGTCCGACAACGTTCTGAAAGTATGTCCGCCGCTGTGGGACAAGATAAAGAACGAGTTCTGTTCCGAGATTCCAGCACCACTGTGACGGCACCTGGGTTCTTGAAGATTGCAGTGGTAGATACACACAGTGGGATTACACACTGCCTTTCCCAACGGCTTCCAGTCAGATCCCTTTCTAATATCTCGAACGTTTCTCACGAACAACACAATCACTTTAGGTTTTAGACAATTTTTTTTCTCTTTTTGGACTAGGAAAAGTGAACTTGCGACCAACGCAGAAAACCAGGCCATTAATTAATGAGGCAATAATGACACGCAATCCAGACAACAGGTGACAGAACTTAACAGACATCAAGACAGCTGGATCAAATGTTCAATTGCTTAAACTAAAATGAACTAAAGTGTCCAAAACATCAACAAGCCGAAACACAAAAGTCTCAACAAAAAGTTTGACAAAAAGAAGACGGCGTAGATCGTGACACAAAATCTTGATCTTGTCTTTGTTTTCTTTGGGGTCTGTCACTGCTGTCTTTTACGAGAAACACGGACACAGACAAGAAGATTCTCCTACAACAAAGAGGAAACTCTTCGGTTCTTCAGACGGAAGATCAGGGAGATTTAATCAGCTGAGAAAAATCAATGAACTTGCTGATGATTCACTGAGGCAGGAGACTCAACGTTATCTGACGTCGAGAGAAATGAAGAATTTCAGACTTCTTCACAGTGGTAAGAAAGTCTTTCTGGAGTAGGAGATTACAATCATTGGGGATTTAATATGGTTTATTTTCAGTGTTGTTCATCATTGTGGAACGTCTCATATTATTGTGTTGCATTAATAATTGCACGAGTCATTGATAACAAATCATCACCATGGAATTTCCATGACATCATGACGAGAAATGTTTGGTTGATGTTAGTCACCTGCTTTCCCGCAGATGAGACGCTCGTCTTCGCTCTGTTCTGCTAATAAAAGGCCTTGTTTTCTGGCTAATCCAGTTCCTGTGTTTCTCCGGAAACCGGAAACACCTTCTGTACTGCGACCGCTAACTAAGATCCCGAAATTCCCTGTTTCCCAACAGTGTTCAGCTTTGCTGTTTGTCTTGCTGACTATTGAGCAGAAGATGGTTTTTAAATTAAATGAGTTTATCGAAGAAGGAGCTACAGCAGATGACGTTCTTCAGAAGCTTCTTCCTGTCATTGAAGAGTCTTCATCAGTCGAGTAAGTTACACACACACACACACACACACACCAAACATTTTGGACAATTCCATGTCCCAACCTCGTGGAAGAGTTTCCCACCTGGACCCGTTCCAGCATTTAAACATAGGAATGGGGGAGATGAAACAAAATGTGCAAAGGGAAATACAATAAAAAAGATACAGAATAAAAATAGGATAAAAACAATAGATACAAAAATATAACATATTAATAAAAAATACAAAATGTCCAAGATAAAAGTACAATCAAATAACGTAGAAGTGATATGTACAAAAAAATAGTATTAAAAAAGTGACTCCAGAAAGGTTTAAAGTGTCCAGTTTAAGGGCTAGCACTACAGGGTAGATCCTGAGCGTATAACCTTCATGTAGGAACCATTTAGTTGCAGAGTTTTCTTTCCAGTTGAAGCTGAAAGCAGTTAAAAGTCAAAAGTTAAGTGTCAGTGATTTGTTCTTTATCGTCTTGATGTTTCTGAACTGAGAGACTGAAGAGTGTTGTTGTTCTTCACAGTTTGAGTGGTTGTCGAGTGACAGAAGGAGGTTATTCTGCTCTGACTTTAGCTCTGAGATCAAGCTCACGTCTGACTGAACTAGATCTGACTTCGAATGATCTGAGCGACTCCGCAGTGAAGATTCTCTCTGATTTACTGAAGGATCCTCACTGTCGTCTACAGAAACTCAGGTAATTCTGCTCTCAGAACATATGCCAATATCAGATCAAGCAACAAAAAATCTTAACAAAAACCAGAATTTCAACTGTTTAAAATATTCTAGAAAATAGAAATGTTTTTTTTTTCCGTGAAGCTGCGCAAAAACATTTCAGGAGGAGTGAGTTCAGGTCTTTCTGTGGGGAGTTTGCATGTTCTCCCAGTGCTTGCGTGGGTTTCCTCCGGGTTCTCTGGTTTCCTTCCACGGTCCAAAAACATGCGTTTCAGGCGAATGACGTTGGAAAATTGACCACATAGGTGTGTGTGAATGTGTATTTTGTCTCCGGCCAGTGATGCTGAGGGATTAAGCAGACAGGCAGTAGATTAGTGAATGAATGAATACATGAATGAATTAATTTTCTTTCTAGTTAAAGCTGAAAACAGTTGAAAGTCTTGAAGTGTCAGTGATTTGTTCTTTATCGTCTTGATGTTTCTGAACTGAGAGACTGAAGAGTGTCGGTTGTTCTTCACAGTTTGGGATGTTGTGGAGTGACAGAAGAAGGTTGTTCTGCTCTGACTTCAGCTCTGAGATCAAACTCACGTCTGACTGAACTAGATCTGTCTGGGAATGCACTGAGAGACTCTGCAGTGAAGATTCTCTCTGATTCACTGAAGGATTCTGACTGTCATCTACAGAAACTCAAGTAATTCTGCTCTCAGAACATGTGGTAATATCAGATCAAGCATAAAACATGTAATAGCAATCAGAATTGTTTTTTTTTTAATTATTCTCTAAAATATAATAAGATAAGAAAAAATAAGAAATTAAAACATCTCATTGTTTTAAATTAATTGGCTAAAATGAAAATTGTTTAATTATGGAAAAAGTGAAAAGTATTTTATAATTTTTGTTCCAGTTGAAGCTGAAAACAGTTGAAAGTCTTGAAGTGTCAGTGATTTGTTCTTGATTATCTTGATGTTTCTGTACTGAGAGACTGAAGAGTGTCGTTGTTCTTCACAGTTTGAGTTGGAGTTATGTGACAGAAGAAGGTTGTTCTGCTCTGGCTTCAGCTCTGAGATCAAACTCACGTCTGACTGAACTAGATCTGGCTTATTGTTTTCTAAGAGACTCTGGATTGAAGATTCTCTGTGATTCACTGAAGGATTCTGACTGTCATCTACAGAAACTCAAGTAATTCTGCTCTCAGAACACGTGCAAATATCAGATCAAGCATAAAACATGTCATAAAATCAGAATTTCAATTAGAAGACTTAATATTTATTTCATACTGTCTGTTTGAAAAGTATCTAAGATATAAGATAAATAATATTTCGTTGAGTCTCACAAAGGCACTAACTTAAATGTTTTCTCAGTGTTGCTTTGAGCAATGAGCAACTTTATTACACACTGAGCCTTGTGCATCTTCCAGACACGCACACAGTTACTCGGCCACTCCGTATCACGTCACGCAACTAACGCGATGTACCACCCACACACCAATGGGGTGTCGGAATGGTACGTGTTTATACGTCAAGTTCACCGTAACCGGACGGCGCCATTTATCTGGATATTTTTTAAGATCGATGACAACACGGAAATAAAACCAAGTAACGTGGCTAGTTTTTAAAAAGTAAGGAATAGAAAGTACCGACAATTGCTTAAAAAATAAGTAAGCGAAAAAATAATTACTCTAGTAAATTAGAAAAAAAAAGCCAGAGTTCTACTTAAAGTAATGAAGTAGTTCTACTTCGTTACTTGACTCCTCTGGAACTGAGAGACTGAAGAGTGTCGTTGTTCTTCACAGTGTGAGTTATTGTGGAGTGACAGAAGAAGGTTGTTCTGCTCTGGCTTCAGCTCTGAGATCAAACTCATGTCTGACTGAACTAGATCTGTCTGAGAATAATCTGACAGACTCTGGAGTGACGATTCTCTGTGATGCACTGAAAGATTCTCACTGTCATCTACTGAAACTCAGGTAATTCTGCTCTCAGAACACGTGCCAATATCAGATCAAGCTTGCAAATCTAATACAAATCTGAATTTCAATCGTTTCATTTATTCAATAAAGTTATTAAAGTGTTTCCCTCGATGTTGCACTAAAACATTTCATTGTTTTTATCTTATTAGCTTTTGGATCCAAGACCATTTATGACCAGTTTGTTTCCTAAATGTACTTATTAGAAATAAATCACACGACACGGTGGTTAAAGTTCATTTCAAAATCACCGAGGAGTGACACAGACAGTTTCCTTCCGATCTCTCGAGATTCTGCTCCTGCTCGCAAGTTACGAGTTTGTTTATTCATTTGGAGGAACGATGGAAAAACGAGACTTGAAGACGCCACATAGAGTTACGCCCAGAAAGATAAGACGTCTAGACACTGGATCATCAGATTACAATTCGGAAAAACATTTCCATGATAGTCTTTTAAAAAAGAATTTGGAAGAATAGCATGATGTGTAAGCGGAGACATCGACAGTTTTGATTACAAGGATTTAGCTCTCCAAAGTCTAGCTAATTAAACACACACACACACACACACACACACACACACACACTCTATGAAAACGTCAGTGATTTGTTCTTGATTATCTTGATGTTTCTGAACTGAGGGACTGAAGAGTGTCGTTGTTCTTCACAGTTTGAGTTATTGTGGAGTGACAGAAGAAGGTTGTTCTGCTCTGACTTCAGCTCTGAGAACAAACTCACGTCTGACTGAACTAGATCTGGCTTATAATTATCCGAGAGACTCTGGAGTGAAGATTCTCTGTGATTTACTGAAGGATTCTGACTGTCGTCTACAGAAACTCAGGTAATTCTGCTCTCAGAACATGTGCCAATATCAGATCAAGCATAAAACACATTTTAAACATAAAAGGAGGATAATTGTTCAGAAGCTCCTCTGCTGCAATCCACTGGTGCTGGTGTGTGTGTGTAAGACCGATGTCGGTTATTAACGTTCCTGACGTTGTGTCATGTCCTGTTCTGTTTTTTGATGTTGTTGTGGAGTTTCTTTACTGCACCTAGTTTAGTGTTGGAGTTCCTGCAATGACTCCTGATTTAATCTTCATTAAACATCTGGTTTTCATCCTGTCGTCTTCTGTCCGTTTCCGGCACGGGAAAAAAATACGTCTCAACTGTTTTAAATTTAGCACAATATCACAGATAAAAGATTTTGATTCCGTACAACAATTCTAAACAATGAAAATGTATTTCTATTATGCTAAGCCTTCAGTCCAAAAATGTTCCGTGATTCTTTGGGGTGTTACACTCCGTCCATCCGTCCAAACTTAGTTGACAGCGTTTTTAGGCTCTGACTGTTTTTTATGATCTTTTATTTCTTCTTTAGTTTTATACTGTTTGGGTTTTATCTTGTTGATTTTATGATTTTACTGTCTTTTGTCTCTTATTTGTGGTTTACACCTTGTAAAGCACTTTGGGATTCTGTCTGAGAAAAGTGCTATATAAATAAAATCTCTCCACCATCTCCGGCTCCGCCCCTTGACCTAATTTCCCCGTTCCCAGCTGGAGCCGGTTATCCCCGAGCACTATAAAGTCCTGTCCTTCCGTTTCCCCGGCGTCTGTTGTCGTCACCACTCCCTCGTGTGAACTTCCAGACCCTCCGTGACCTACCTATATCCGAGTGATCTAGTAGTTTTCCCAGTGATGTTATTCCGAGGACTGTTCCAGTCAGCACGTGATCTCAAGTCTCTTCGGAGTCCTGAGTCCCCTTCCGAGCCTCGTCTCATCGTCTCCTCGTGTCAGTATTGTTTGGTGTTTCCTTGTGTGTGAATCTGCCATTAAACCCAGTGTTTGATCGTCATCTGTGTTTGTGTCTGCCTACGTCACCCACACTCCGCCCTCGGGGTTTCCCCCTGAAGTGTGGTCGTGACATGGGGCTTCATAAAATTTTAAATTTAATTTTCATTGTCTGAAGTAAAAATGTTTCACTATCAAATACACAACTAAAATAATTAACATTTTTAACTTAATACAATATGTTATAGGTGGAAAAATCAATAAACATTTTATTTAGTTCCAGTGCTGAAAATACGTGTAGTTAAAAGTCTTGAAGTGTCAGTGATTTGTTCTTTATCGTCTTGATGTTTCTGAACTGAGAAACTGAAGAGTGTCGTTGTTCCACACAGTTTGAGAGAATGTGGAGTGACAGAAGAAGGTTGTTCTGCTCTGACTTCAGCTCTGAGATCAAACTCACGTCTGACTGAACTAGATCTGTCTAAGAATGAACTAAGAGACTCTGGAGTGAAGATTCTGTGTGATTTACTGAAGGATTCTGACTGTCATCTACTGAAACTCAAGTAATTCTGCTCTCAGAACACGTGCAAATATCAGATCAAGCATAAAACACATTTTAAACATAAAAGGAGGATAATTGTTCAGAAGCTCCTCTGCTGCAAGTGTTTGTGCTGAATGTAAATGTATTTTGTTGAAATGCAAAGCCTTTAGTGCAAAAATGTTCTGTGATTCTTTGTGGCTTCATACATTTTTTTATTTAAATTTCATTGTCTGAAGGAAAAATGTTTCACAATCAAATACACAACTAAAATGACGCCGAACAACCAACGCACTGATTGTGTAGTGTTAGAATGCCGGAGGAGACTGGCACCAGTGAGCCGGGTTCTCCCCAGGGTTTTTCCTCGTTAAAGAGGTTTTTTTTACCTGGCCGCTGTTGCGTATGTGCTTGCTCACTGGTCTTTGTCTTTGTCTTGTCATAACCGCAGTCACTTAGTTAACACCAACAATCCAGACGACAAATTGAATAAAAAGCAACATTTCCCTTACATATTTACACATGCGCTTTGAGACAGTTAAAACTGTGAAAAGCGCCTTACAAATACTCATTATTATTATTATTATTATTATTATTATTATTATTAAAATAAGGAACATTTTAAACTTAATCCTATATGCATATTTTCTAGGTGGAAAAGACAACAAACATTTTATTTAGTTTCAGCTGAAGATGAAAACAGTTGAAAGTCTTGAAGTGTCAGTGATTTGTTCTTTATCGTCTTGATGTTTCTGAACTGAGAGACTGAAGAGTGTCGTTGTTCTTCACAGTTTGAGTGGTTGTGGAGTGACAGAAGAAAGTTGTTCTGCTCTGACTTCAGCTCTGAGAACAAACTCACGTCTGACTGAACTAGATCTGTCTGGGAATTATGAACTGAGAGACTCTGGAGTGAAGATTCTCTGTGATTTACTGAAGGATTCTCACTGTCATCTACAGAAACTCAGGTAATTCTGCTCTCAGAACATGTGCCAATATTAGATCAAGCATAAAAAATTGCCATAAAAATCAGAATTTCTATTGTTTGTTAATCTACAAAATATCCGTGAAGCTGCCTTAAAGCATTACATTGTTTTTAATTAATATGCTAAAATGAAAATATTTTGTGGAAGTATTGATTTTTAAAAGTTTAGTTCCCGTTGAAGCTGAAAACAGTTCAAAGTCTTGAAGTGTCAGTGATTAAATTTTTTTCTAAGCAAGAAAATTCAAGTAGAATTTTTTGAAATAGTTCTTGAAATATGCAAAGAAAAATAAGCAAAGAGATCTCTCACTCTGAATCCTAACATACAGTTAATTTATCTTGTAAGACAAAATAACAAGATTTATTATCAAATTTCAAGATTTTTTTAGCTTGTCGAGAATTGCTTTTCCCTTTCGTAGTCAGGTCACTTCGACGTCTGTCAGTTACCTGACTGGGATAATGGATGGCCTGCCATTCGCACCTCAAAACTTCAACAGGCCAATGGACGGTCAAGTTCATGGCTGCATGAATTTGCATGTCACCTTTAAACCTGTACCAGGTGGTATAACAGGCGGTGCGTGCATCATGCTTGTTACTTTTCTGAAGATTGAAGCGTTCGTGAATGCCTTCGACTCTTCGACTTTTCTGTGAAACTCATCGTTGTAATTGGCAGTACACTCAGGCGGCTTCACTCTTCCCGAAAAGACCGGAAGTAGCTGAAACTCCCTGTTTACGACAATAGTTTCATCTGAGAGAGCTGCTAAACGGTAGATACGTTCTTTTTCTTCTACGAATCACGTTTATTAGATGGCTACAACAACCCCCCCCCCCCCGGTCTCCTGGTGGGTTTCAGACAGTGCGGCTAACTTGAGACACAGTGGTTGAATTTAGATGTTTTTCCATCTCGAAATACTCTACGCATGTGTGAGCTCTCCAGTACATTCCAGATTCTAGGACGTTTTACTGGATTTGTCCAACGGCGAGCGGCCGTCAGTGTTGACATCGGTGAACGCCGCACACTGAGGACGGATTCATAAGTAACTCTTGAGAACCTTGCGCCAGTCAGAGTGCGCACGGTTTCTCCAGCAAATGTTCCTCACTTACCTAGTGCGGCGGGCTTAGTTCTCCAGTGGTAAGTGTCTGCCGCGCTTGTGGACAGACCGAACACTGGTAGGACCGGTTTTGCTGGCCGGTGTGAGTTGAGTGAGTATTTTTTGTCCCCACTCACTTACCGGTCAGACCGCCACCACACTTCACACTGTGGCTGGTTCTAAGCCGCTGTAGGGAGACTTGTCGCAAGAGGGCATCACACTCCGCTACCAGACTCCAAGCGGGTCTGTATAGACGGGTCAGAGGGGGAGACTACAGAGTGGGTGCTGTTGTTGAGCACTCTACACTGCTGAGCTTCTGGTGATTAGAGGGCCTCCCTCTGCTCACATGCGGGTCGAGACCCTGCCGAGACCAGCCCCCAAGGCAGTCTTGTCTTGCTCAGAGTGGAAAGAGCTCGGACAGACAAGCTCCCACTGTTGGAAGTCCACCTCAGTGGGCACAGAAGTGGGCTACCACCTCGGTGCTAGCCAACTTGACTGTACAAAGACACTCCACATACTCCCTCAGCCCTACCAGTGAGCAGAGTACCCTTCTGCTCCCCTGCGGGTCGAGACGTCTGTTAACACCGGAGTCTCCCTGCGTGGTAGAAGGCCGGGACTCCAGAGTGCTTCAGCCCACCGGTGTCCTAGGCTCGGGGCACTTCCCTCCACATCCTGCCAGGATCAAATTCAAAGCTCTATCACTGACCTTCAAGACCATCACTGGTGCGGCACCATGCTACCTCAACTCTCTAATTCAGGAATACTCTCCTGCACGTAGTCTACGATCTGAGAACGAACGTCGGCTAGTTGTCCTTCTGCAACGCGGCTTGAAATCTCTCGCAAAAACCTTCTCTCGTTCGGCGGCTGTCTGGTGGAACAATTTACCTATTCCTCTCAGAAAGTCTGCAACCTTCTCAACATTTAAAAAAGCACTATAAACTGAGCTCTTTCACCAGCACCTTAACACTGATAAAAAAAATAAAAAAAAAATCTTTGTCTTGTGTTTTTTGTCTTGTGTTCACTGTTTTTGTTGACTGTCATGCTGTTCTGTCTAGTAAGTTTTCTTATATAGCCTGTGTAGACATCTACTGTAGCCTGTTGTAGACAAATTGCTTCACTTGCTCCTCTTTTTGTAAGTCGCTTTGGATAAAAGCGTCTGCCAAATGACTGTAAAGTAAAGTGATCTGAACTGTGAGCTCGGCTTAGCACCGCAGTTCGCCTGCCGGCATCCGACTACCGAGGCGTTCTCGCCACGCAGGTGGGCTCGAGAGACGTGCTCGTATTAAGTGCAGAGATTTCCTCGCTGCTAGCGAAGGGCGCCACCGAGGTGAGGCCCCCAGCCGGGACAAGGAGCAGGTTTTTCTCCCGTGTTATGTAGTTCCCAGGAAGACCGGTGGTATGCGGCCCATGCTGGATCTGAGATCCCTGAATCGACACATGCACAGGTTCTCGTTCAGGAGGTTTACTCAGATTAACATTCTGAGGTCCAGGTCAGCCCCAGGATTGGTTCGCCGCTATCGACCTTCAGGACGCGTACTTTTGCATCTCGTTCTGGCTCGACACGAGCCTCAAGGGCCGAGCGTGTAAGTAAAAGGTCCTGCCCTTCGGCCTTTCCCTGTCGCTACGCGTCTTTACGAAGATAGCACAGGCCGCCCTCTCTCTCATGAGATCCATCAAGATCCTGAACTTCCAAGCAACTGGCTACTGCAGTCAGAGTCAGTTGATTGCGCACAGGAATGCGGTGCTCATGCACGCCGACTTGGGCTCCGCGTCAATCGAGAGAAGAGTACACTGAACTTAGCAGCAGATTTCTCCAGCTCAACCTCGACTTCGTCCAGATGCGCGGCAGACTATCCTCACAGAGGGCCGCCAACATCCGGAGTCAACTGAAGAGTTTCACGTCTAGCTCCCGGGTTCCGTTCAAACACTTCCAGAGGATTCTCTGCCTCTGGCGTCCGCCTCCATGGTGACTCTTTTAGGCAGACTGCACATGCGGCCCCTTCAGTTCTGGATTCGGAACTGGTCCTAAGTCGAGCCTGGCGGCTGGGGAGATATCGGGTCTTCGTCATACCCGAATGTCTCCACCTGCTCCACCCTTGGTCAGAGACAAGCTTCCTATGGGCGTCCTCCTAGAATCCGTCTCCCGACATGTTCTGGTATCCACGGATGAATCCAAAACAGGGTGTCGGAGCAATGTGCGACGGCTACGGCGTGGCATCTGGATGTGGTCTCTGCCTAGGCTCAAGTCGCTGACAGCAGTCCACATTCCAGGCGTCCTCAACATAGCAGGATGCGCTGTCGAGGCAGAGCTCCGCCCCTTCCGAACTGAGGCTGAACTCTCAGGTGGTGACAGAGGTGTGGGTCATATTCGCTCAAGCACAGATAGACCTGTTCGCTTCAGACGAATCGACCCGCTGTCCACTCTGATTGCGTTAACCGAAGTCGCCTCTCAGTGACACGCCTTGCTCACCCGTGGCCTCACCACTTGAGGAAGTACACCTTCCCGCCAGTAACCCTGATTCCCCAGCCCCTGGGTCGAGTCAGAATGGAGGGTCATCAGGTAACTTGCTCATCCCCTACTGGCCTGACAAGACCTGAACGTCAGAGCTCATTTATTTATTTATACATTGCGTTTTTATATCGCCTTTTTAACACCCAAGGTCGCTGAACAGGGCTGGGTCAAACATACAAATAACAGGACTAGTAAAATTGTGATGGATATGCGATTGAAAACAGATGAGTTTTTAGCTTGTTTTTTAAGGTGGGCAGTGATGTTATTGTCCGGAGATCAGGTGGGAGGTTGTTCCAGAGTTGAGGGGCTGAGAAATTGAAGGCTCTGCGTCCAAAGGTGGAGAGCCGGGCGGAGGGAACGGACAGGAGACCAGCTGAAGAGGAGCGGAGGGTACACGTTGGAGTGTATGGCTCCTAGAGGCTGGAGAGATAACGAGGTGCCAAGTTATGGAGAGCTTTGAACGTGACGATTAGAATTTTGTAAATGATGCGTGATGTAATTGGAAGCCAGTGGAGTTTCTTGAGTATCGGGATGATGTGATGACCATATGGGGTGCGGGTAATGGTGCGGCAGCAGAGTTTTGATCCAGTTGGAGTTTACGGATGATTATTTGAGACCAAGATCAGACAGTTGCCCAACTAAGGTGTCATGGGAGGTCGTGTCGAATGCAGCAGCAAGGTCAAGGAGCACAAGTATAGTAAGTAGCCACCAGGGTGTCGTTGGTGATCCGTATCATGGCTGTTTCTGTGCTGTGGAGAAACCAGATTGGAAATCTTCGAAGAGTTCATTTTGGGTAAGATGTTTCAGGATTTGGGTGGCAACTACTTTTTCAAGAACTTTGGAGATCTATGGCTGATATGTGGAAATTATCAAGGTCAATACTTGATTATATATAACATAAGACAAACATTCGGCAGAGCAGCGGCAGCAAAGCGCGCCCACGTCCACTCACATTCAGGACATGGCTCATGGCTCTGGTAACGTCCCCTCTGAGGAGAGCAGACCTCCTCTCGCAAGCACTGGGCTCACTCTGGCATCCGCCATTCTCACCATTAAGATTCTCACAACAGCTCTTCTATGGTGGTCGGCAGAAAGGGAATGCCAACAGCTTTCTATGGTGGTCGGCAGAAAGGGAATGCCGTCACCAAGCAGAGACTCTCGCGCTGGATCGTTGACGCGATTAAGTTTGTGGTACTCTTTCTTCAAAGAGTGAAAATTTTAACTCAACGCAACACTTTGCACCAGGTGAGCGGTGTTCTCCGTTGACCCACACGGCATGGCTTGAGAGCCAACAGATTCCTTGGTTGCCCCAGTAGAGGTGAGTGCTATTACCCTTCGGGCTAGGCCTTCCTCTAGAGCAGGGGTCCTCAATTATAAACTTGAAGGGTCCACTTACGAAATTTCCGTTCAGTCTGAGGTCCGGAAAAATATCGGTCAAGTTGCAAATATGAATATGTAAATGGCACGTCGTCCGTATAGAAACAACATGCTTCAGGTAAATCTCTCGATCTCTAAGAATCTGTGTCACTACTTCATAAATGTAATCCCTTTTTGTGTGAGGTTTGTAAGACCCAAAACATCTTCATAAATTTAAGTTCAAGTTCAAGTTCAGGTTATTTGTATAGCGCTTTTCTTGGTCCGAGACCAACGCAAAGACGCTGAATGTTCGAACAACGTCGACACCGTCCTGGTGAAATGACACTCCTCCAAGCGATGCGGCCTCGTCCCATATGGCGGTGGTGCGGCCTCGTCCCCTACGGCGGTGATGCGGCCTCGTCTCCTACAGCGGTGATGCGGCGTCCTCTCCTCCGGCAGGGGTGTGGCAGGGGTGGTGCGACCTCGTCCCCTACGGCGGTGAAGCGGCCTCGTCTCCTACAGCGGTGATGCGGCGTCCTCTCCTCCGGCAGGGGTGGTGCGGCCTCGTCCCCTACGGCGGTGATGCGGCCTCGTCTCCTACAGCGGTGATGCGGCGTCCTCTCCTCCGGCAGGGGTGTGGATCACGCAGGACCTCAGAAGGGCAGTGCTGAATTTGACACAATATTGTTCACCTCACTTTTCTTCATCAAACAATCTGAGAAAAATCATAAATTGTAAATTATCCTTGAGTCCCTTCAAAGAGAGCAGTCACCACTTCACTCACACACTCATTGACTATTTCAGCCACTCACTCTTAAACTCGCAGTTTTCAAAACTTTTCTTTTCTAATCGACGGCCAGCTTTGAGCTCGCCATATTCTTTAAGGTTTCAAAAAATCTCTCGATTTACGCAAACGACAGAGCGCCCGTTCGCCTGGCTCTGGCTACCCTGAAGACCTGAGCGACTAAGCGCCGCGGCCGTGTTCCACAGTAACTGAGTGCCGCCAGAGCGCAAACAGATGACGTAGTTGTCACGTTGCTCTTACAGCGGCTCTGATTGGACAAATGCCGCAGCTAAAACGAGCAAAATCATTCAAGATAAATTATACATGTATACATATATTGGTTTGCGTTGGTGCGTGTGTGTGAATGAACAATGCAGAATACAAATTGCGTGACCACTGAAAACGCCTTTGGATTTTGATCACAATAGTAGCATGTTGGTTTTGCCGTCCGTCCAAAAGTAATCGCGTCTGGGTCCGGATGCGGACCAGACTCCGCCTATTGAGTACCCCTGCTCTAGAGGCTGATGCTGACTACTCGGCTAGATGCGCCGTAGGGGTCTTTTTGGTAGGATGCTGCCCTGGATGTGGCCTGTTGTATTATCCCATAGTCAGGTAACTGACAGACGTCGAAGTGACCAGATTATGAAAGGGAGCATCTATGGTTACTTGCGTAACATCTGTTCCCTGGCAACGTCTCTTTCCACAGCCACGCTCAGAATATGCCTGCGTTAAGTTCAGAAGTCTGCGTTGGCTTCAATCAGCGAAAGGTAACGAGCATGATGCACGCACTGCCTTTTATACCACCTGGTACAGGTTTAAAGGTGACATGCAAATTCATGCAGCCATGAACTTGACCGTTCATTGGCCTGTTGAAGTTTTGAGGAACGAATGGCAGGCCATCCATTATCCCATAGTCAGGTAACTGACAGACGTCGAAGTGACCTGACTATGAAAGGGAACAGACGTTACAGTTCCCATACAGTAGACGTTTTGCAGTGCGTTTCTGAACTGAGAGACTGAAGAGTGTCGTTGTTCTTCACAGTTTGAGTGCTTGTGGAGTGACAGAAGAAGGTTGTTCTGCTCTGGCTTCAGCTCTGAGATCAAACTCACGTCTGACTGAACTAGATCTGACTCATAATGATCTGAAAAAATCTAGAGTGAAGATTCTCTGTGATACACTGAAGGATCCTCACTGTCATCTACATAAACTCAGGTAATTCTGCTCTCAGAACATGTGCAAATATTAGATCAAGCTTAAATTGTCATAAAAATCAGAATTCCAATTGTTTGTTACTCTACAAAATATAAATGTTTTCCCCGTGAAGCTGCCCTAAAGCATTTCATTTCTTTAATTAATTGGCTAAAATGAAAATATTTTGTGGAAGTATTGAATTTTATAATTTTAGTTCCAGTTGAAGCTGAAAAAAGTTGAAAGTCTTGAAGTGTCAGTGATTTCATTCTTTTCTAATCAAGAAAATTCAAGTGGAATTTCTTGAAACAAGCAAAGAAAAATAAGTAAAGGCATCTCTCACTCTGAGAGATCTTATAAGACAAAATATCTTGTAAGAGAAAATAACAAGATTTATTGTCTAATTTCAAGATTTTTTAGCTTGTCGAGAATTGCTTTTTTGCATTGTGTTTCTGAACTGAGAGACTGAAGAGTGTCGTTGTTCTTCACAGTTTGGGATGTTGTGGAGTGACAGAAGAATGTTGTTCTGCTCTGACTTCAGCTCTGAGATCAAACTCACGTCTGACTGAACTAGATGTGACTGAGAATGTTCGGACTAGACCACATGACATACACTATCACTGGAGGCTGCAAGGATCCCCCAAACAATGACTCGTGAGCATCCTAAACCATGTGTAATAACTTGGGGTGTGACGAGATCTCGATACATTGATCATTCTCGCGAGATGTGATTGCATCTCGTGATATCGCGAGAATTTTTGGCGCCATTTTTGCTATAATTGCAATACCGTGGATACCGTGATAATTAATGGATTTGATTTTTATATAAGTATATAAACCCTTTAATACAATATAACACATTCGTTTCGTTACAAGTTGTAACTTAAAACTATCAATGACGGCACGGACATTACTAATCAAACACAGAAAGCAGTGTAACAGACTGAATGCCCCGCGACGCGCATATGCGTTTTTATATGGTTTTTAGAGCTAAAATGAACACAGTGAATTTAATCATAATGAAGTACATTGATGTTGAGTTGAACTTGATGCCAAAATGATTCTACCATTCTATACAATTTACGGATGGATTTTCTATACTATTAACAGTTAAAACATTTTGATAAATGACTTCGCAATTTATGGCATCATATTTTGTATGATCAATATTATGTTGGGTATCTGGTTATCACTGCATGCAATTGGTGAAAATAGAAAAAGTTAAATGCATCAACAGTTTTGAATGCTTTGGTTAAATAAAATACAGATAAAATGGAGATAAAATCTACAAAATCTCGTCTCGTTCTCGTGACCCTAGTGTCTCGTCTCGTCCCACCCCTAGTATTAACCACTGCTGCAATTGTGTTATTAATGTTTCATTCATGTCATGTCACCGTTTTCTTTATTATTTATATATGTATGTTGGCACATGTGAAAAGAGGGGAAAAGGCGGAGTCAGACCACAGTCACTTCCCGTGCAACTCGTCCAGGGTGAGGAAAACTGTCACGATCTGTTCGTCATCGTTCCCGGCTCCGCCCCTTGACCCAGTTCCCACGCTCACAGCTGGAGGCGATCTCAATCAACACCAGTATACAGGTGTGCCGGGTTATCTGTTCCGTGTCCGGTGACGTCTTCACTTACCTGAGACTCTCGGACTCCTCGCACTCCTGCGACATGGTTTCCTCGTTCCTGGACTGTGTTCCCGAGTGTTTCCTAGTCTTCCCGAGTCCTGTTCATCGTATCCACCGTGTCATCGTCCAGTGTTCGTGTTGTTTGGTTACCCTATCTGTCATTAAACCCACTGTTCTCTTACTCCCGTGTTTGTGTTCCATTGTCGCGTGACAAAACTAGTGTAGAACTGCTCTTTGTCGTAGTCTTAGTGATAAGCACAGCCATTTTATTAACACTACTAATGTTCTACTAATGAAAAAACAACAGCAATCCTCTTACATATTCACACGTGCACTTTGAGACGGTTAAAAGTGTGAAAAGCACCTTACAGTCGTTTTTCTAGCTATTCTGTGAGATCTGTGTCTGACGTGTTCAGAAACGTTTGAAACGTCTTTTCTTTTGAAAGCAAAGCACTCTGTTTGAACATTTATATACTCGCTTACGTTTAAAAGTAGCAGGTTTATGTCATAAGTTAGTGAACATTGTTAATTTACGTTCCATTCGATTTTACACAACGATACGTGTGTGAAGAACATTTATATTTACAACCTTTCAGGTGGCCTGTATATTACTGAGCGCGGTCAAGTTAAACATTTTAGTTTGAATTATATTTTATACTCTTGGTTGTTGCAATTTGCTTAATAAATATTTGCATAATTTATAACACATTTTGTTTCATTCATTCTTTGAAACTTTATTATTAATTTATGCATTTGTGAGGCCTTGATTTTAGTAAAGTTAGTACACCAGCATAGCAATAAACGCAATGGTGAAATTGTTCATTTAAATTGTTATGTGAAATTGTTTGTGAAAGTTTAATGCAACATTTATATCTGCGTGTGTGTGTGTGTGTGTGTGTATTCCTGTGTGATTGTGTGTGTTTGTGTTTGTTTGTGTATGTATGTGTGTGTATATGACTGTGTGTGCGCTTGTGTGTGTATATCTGTGTGTGCTCGTGCAATTGAGTGTGTATATCTCTCTCTCTTTCTTTCTCTCTCTCTCTCTCTCTCTCTCTCTCTGTATTTCTCTCGCCCCCCTCTCACACACTTTCTCTACTTCTATCGCACTCTCTCTTGCTTTCTTTCTCCCTCTCTTCCCCAGCCCCTTTCTTTTTGTTCTCTCGTTATTTAGCTGTTTGTGACTCTGGTGGGATTTCGCTCAATCACGCCTTCAGAAATCATTTCGAGGTTCACACTCTCTTTCACTTTTCTTCTGTGTAGTTTAATTTACGTTATTTTTCATCCAGGCTGAATATTCCACCTAATAATTCACTCAAACACCCACCCCCCTTTTTGCTACATTTAAGATAAAATACTAGTATTTTAAATAGTATAAAAACTATTTTTTTTTAATAAAAAATAGTATTTTAGGACCCAAAAGATACAAGAACCTGAACGGAGCCTGACTTGAGCCAGAGTCGTAAGCGGAGTCAGTCAAATGTTTTCGAGAGCTCAAAGCTAAAGTTCTGTTGAGGTGATGGATGGATGTAATGGAGTCTGTGGAGCTGATGCTCTTTGGCTGAGCGAGAGCCAGTTTGATATGATAATGCTGCCTGTGCCAGTTCTGTGCCATATGCCTGTCTTATCATTGGGGAGATGATGCAGATGGTCGGGCTCTCTGCTAATAAGGAGAATAAAGAATTATGGGAGACAAGGTGATGGGATCTGTGAAGAACCTTCAGGCTACAACAGCAGGGTCACCATCTCCTGCTTCTTCAGGAAGCCACGTCCCAACAGACCAAAATTGACTTTCTTGTGTGTTTTATCTTGAAAAAAAAAAGTGGGACTCGTTCAAAGACAATACATTACAAATTGAACAAAAATCAGACTGAATAATTTTACAGTACCTAAACGAGTTTTAACTTTAGTGTCGAGTTTACATTATTTACATATTAAACCTCAATTTCCAATATTACAAGCTTCAGTCGTTTAATCACGATTAATTTGGCCAGGGAAGTGCGATTAACTAGTTAGAGAAAATTAATCGCTTGACAGATTACTAAAAAAATAATAAAGTTGATGCAAAAGGCGTTTTTGAAACATGCAGTTACTGTTCTGTCCAGCAGTGGCGCTACAGCAGCTGTGTAGATCATACAGTGTTGCCACTAATTACCAACAACGTGGTTTTGCATTTGAAGTTTTATAAAGCAACGGACACAGGAACAATATCTACTCATATAGCACACAGCACAATCAACTATACGCACAATAATGTATTTGGTGATTAATTCAATACAATTTTAAATTTAAACAAATTAAATGACGATTTCATTGTCAAAAAATGGGAAATGGCGTCATCTAGTGACCGGTCAGGTCCATAATCCTGACTGTAATAGTGGTGAAATGTTCAATTAGTCTAGAGTTTTATTTTCGGCCAAATCACTCTCACTCTCTCTCTCTCTCTCTCTCTCTCTCTGTCTCTCTCTCTCTCTCTCTCTCTCTCTGTCTCTCTGTCTCTCTCTCTCTCACTCTCTCTCTCACTCTCTCTCTCTCTATCTATCTAACCATCCATACGACCATCCATTAATCTAGCCGACTTTCTATCTGTTTCTAAATTGTCTAGATGTTCACTGTAATAAATCAAACTTAAATGCTTAAATAATACAAAACTCTTGCAGTTGTAAAGCACAAGAACAGAATCTCCTCAGGAAACTGCTGCCAAAAAGGAAAACAAAAACCTTTTTTTTTTTTTTTTTTGTATTGATCAAACGATTCTGATCAATACATTAAGCAGCAAATTCAGATTTTAATTAGTTTTTGTCTTGGAATCTGCAAATAGTTGAATCACTAACGTCGAGAAGCTTTTAAATGAGTGAGATGGATTGCCCTTTTTAAACGTATACACCCTGAATACACCTTGACCTTTTTTAATAAAAGAATGAAGTGCATGTTATTGGTCTTGTGTATCATGACGTGTCTCGTGATTTATTATCAGGCCAGAGTCGTTTCTTCAGACCTTTTTTTCGTTTGTTCACTTGTAGTTGTTTGCAAGACGGACAATTTGTGCTCAGCTTTTTAATTCGTTTAAAACAGACATATACTCGGCCATTTCATTATTCTTCAGTTAAAAATGTGTTTCATTCAATTAATAAAATGTATTTTTCTGAAACAGGAATATTTTTCTGTCATTCCTTTTAGCTTTTCTCTTATCAAGCGAATCATCCGTTTCCACCTCGTTCAGTCCTGAGCATCTTCACTCTGTGTAGAATATGCAATATAATTCTATTTTAAAAGTGTAAATATACCGTATAAATATATAATTTTTTCACTTGTATTTAATTCATATTTTATCTCTCTCTCTTTTTATTGCATTTCATTGCTTTTGTATTCTTGTATTTTAATTGCTTTTGTGTTTTTTTTTTTTTTTTTTTTTCTAAAATTTTTTGCTGGACGATTGCAAAATACATTTCACTTCACGTTGTTGAAAAATAATTGTGGATGTGACAAATAAAATTTTAATTTTAATTTTAATGTGATATATCATATATAGCCCCGCCCACCTTCTTTAAATGCTGGACGGTTGAAAAAAGTATTTAATTTGTCATTTGTCATGACTAATAAAATTTGAATTTGTTTTTTAAAATCATCCAAGTGGATTGTGGCGTGTTTGTAACGTTAAACTGCAGATAATGTGAGAGACGAAGAAAATAGACGGAGGAACAAAAGAAAGACGGAATGACAAATGAGGGTTATAAATGTAGTAAACGACATAATGAAAAGAAGAGAGAGCAAAGGAGAGCAGGTAATGTTGTACTAGTGAAAAGAACATACACACTGAAGAAAGACGAGTGAGGAAAGAGAGAGTGTGATATATAAATGGAAAATGAACAGAAGGGGGCGCTAATGCGACAGAAATGAACGCGAGACGCCGGTAAACAACACAAGAAGAAGACGAAAAAGAAGAAGAAGAAGAAGAAGAAGAAGAAGAAGAAGAAGAAGAAGAAGAAGAAGAAGAAGAAGAAGAAGGGATGCTGAACTTCTAAAGCCGTTAAAACAACTAAGATGCGCGTGATTAAAGCGGAAAGTGAAGAAAGCGGAGAATATGAAGCGAGCAAACACACCGAGGAGAAAACAGGTCGCTCTTCTTCTCTTTCTTTATCTACTTTACACACTCAGCACGTCACACTCACTCAGTCACGCGCGGTTTTTTTCACGTATGTTTTCCCTCGTGAGTTTTTTTTACCTCAGTGACGGAAACGCGGTGAAACTGAAAGAGATTCTGACTAATATGTCTGTAATATTATGTATAATGTGTGATATTGTACAGCACAAGCTTCACAGACGCTCATTGAGGTTCAGTTTTTCTTTAAGCAAGATTAATTGTTAATAATAATTATACAAAGTATTACATACACATAGTAATAATAATAATAATCATAATACAACAGAGACTTGAGAAGCTTCACGGTAATTAGCTTCATGGTAATTTTATGACATATACAAGTGTTTATGTTCTTAGTTTTTCTCTCCCTGTATGTTTTATCACTTGTATTTCATTCATATTTTATCTCTCTCTTTTTCTTGTAATTTATTGCTTTTGTGTTTTATTTTTTATCTTAAATGTTTTGCTCCGTCACCCCCCCCCACACACACACACACACGTTAACATGCTGGACGATTGCAAAATACATGTCACTTCATGTTTGTAGAAAAATAATTTTGGATGTGACAAATAAAATTTGAATTTGATTTGAATTTTGAATTTTTAGTACAGTAATCCCTCGTTTATCGTGGTAGATGTCCAAGCCCGACCGCGATAGGTGAAAATCCGCGAAGTGGAGGCACAAACATTTACGTATTTATTTAACACTTATTCAGACTTTTAAAACACTTTTTTCGCGTAGTATTCTTGATTAAAGTAATGTTAACAGACATCTCCCCGCCGCATACGTCGTCCTCGCGGAGATACGGTCGGGAAAAAATGAATCCGCGAATATATGTAATATAGAAAAAAAATCTGCGAACGGTGAATAGTCGAACGGCGAAGTAGCGAGGGATTACTGTATATTGTGATCATAATACTGCTTGAGTTGTGTGTGACTGAACCGATTGTTCTGGATTTTGACAGATTTTGTCTGCAGTCTTGTTTGTGAGCTTTAGTTTCTGCGTTCCACCATTATAATAGTAATAATAATAACAGTAATAATTACATTAATGATACATATCAACGTTTTGGTTCCCCTTAATTACAGTATAGGAAAATGTGTGTTTTATATTGGATATTTGACACGGTGGGAAACCTGGAGAAGCATCTGCAAATTTTGTGATATTTTTTTTATCATTTTTAATATTCAACACTTTAGACCCGCCCACTTCACTGGACAATTAAAAAGACCAATCAAACTAGCAATGGCATGAGTATTACCCAATCACAAGTAGGAACATGAGGCATCTTCATAAAACGTTATTTTAAAACGAGTATTTATTATACAATAAAAAGAAATATAACACCGTATAAAATATATTACCGTATTTACTCGCTTGTAAGTCGATCCGCTTATTAGTCGACAGCTGTGAGATTGTGGTATTCTGCATCCCTTATAAGTCGGGGGAAAGAAATGAGAGAGAAGTGAATAGATGGAAATGAGTAAAAACCCCATTTTGTGTTTCATATACAGTCAATTCCGGTAATTTGGGGCCCATCGGGGGAAATAGGATGAGAAGTAACCCTTAAAATATCATCACTTTATTTTTTCACAACTTAAACAACAATGCTCTTTACTCTAACTTGTAGAAATGATAAAACTATTCAGACGTTCTTGGTGGTAAAAGAAGCACAAAATCAAAGTAACCCTGTTTATTTAGGTTTGTATTAATCTATTTAAGTGATTGTTATTTATGTTTAAGGTTTAATTTGTTATTTGTATGATTGCGTTATAATTTTAAAGATTTGTGGGGAAAGTGCCCTGCCCCTTTAAGAAAAATGCAAAGCGATTTTCCCCCAAAAAATTCTCCCAAAGCGAACGCTATTGGCTCGTGTTTATACTAATAAATACTACGTTTGAAATCCACCGTGTGAGTGTGACTCGTCCGTTTGTGAAGCTCCACGCTTTTACCTTAAAGAGCTGAGCTGAGACGCGGCCTGTGTGTGTCTGTGTCTATTTCGGTAAAATAGACCCCCAATTTTGAACCCGAATATTTTAGGAAAAATTCTCGACTTGTAGTAGAGTAAATACGGTATACCGTAATGATGACGACAGTATAGCGAGACATTTTTAATACCGTGATATATTTTAATACCGTGATATAGGGGGGGGGCGGTATACTGGTTTTAACGTTAATACCGGTATTGAGATGCGCCACGATATGGATTTTGCAATATCGTGGATACCGTGGCACTTTCATGAATGTACTTTTTATACACACATATCAACGCTTTAATACATTAAAATACATTTGTTTCGTTATAACTTTTAATTACGACACAGATACTTTGCTAATCGAATACAGAAAGCGTTGTAAGAAACTAAATTAATAGATC
>MU204322.1:210527-225385 GCA_017309775.1 Paedocypris sp. Pulau Singkep | reverse complement strand
GCAATACGGAGACGTTGGAGATCGCGGCCCAATGACCGCAGCCAACATGACCACATCATCCGCAAGAATCAGACACCCGAACTCGAGGTCACCTGGGCCTAGAAGTTCTGTCCATAAAAGTTATCTGCACAATCGGTGACAAAGTGCAGCAGCATGGGGCGGAGTCTGACTCTCACCGGAAATGGCTCCAGTACACTGTATTCCCAGAGTACCTCCCACAGGAGTCCCCGAAGGACACTGTCAAATGCCTTCTCCAAATCCACAAAACACACGTAGACTGGTTTGGCAAACGCTCAAGATCCTGAAGAGAGTGTAGAGCTGGTCTGTAGTTCCACGTTGCTCCTCCTCAATCCTAGACTCGACAATTTGACAAATTTTCCTCTCCAGTAGTACTCTCCTTCCATGGAGGCTGAGGAGTGTGATCCCTTTGTAGTTGAAACCGCTTCTTGTAAAGGGGAACCAACACCTCAGTCCACCAATCCAGAGGCACTGTCCCCGATGTCCACGCCATAGTGTAAACGCTGTCAACCCGGTCACCACGGAGCTTTTCGACTACGTTGAATAGCACCTGTCCCTGATTCAAAAGGCTCTGCTTCCTTCTCGGAAGACGTGTTGGTGGGATTGAGGAGGTCTTCAAAGGATTCCCCCATCAAATAAACAGCGTCCTGAGTAGTAAACGTTGTTGATTTCGCACTGCTTCCACCTCCTCAGGCACCTGATGGTGGACCAGAACCTCTTTGAAGTCACCCGTAAGTTGTTCACCATGGTCTCGCTGAACTCCTCCCTTTGCCTCAGTGACCACCGAAGACGTGTTTTGCTCCGCCCACTGATACCTGTCAGCAGCACTCTTCCAATCATGTCACACAATTGATGAAAGGTGGCAATGCAGAAAATTCCAGGAGACACAGAGAGATAAGAAAGCCCCCACTCCAGTTTGCCAAAATGCACTTGGGTAAGAGACCAAGACCAAGGCTATTTGGGAAAGCACATCATTGTAGTGTTTAATGACTATCACAATACTGCATTTAAAGTATTTGCCACCTTTCGAGATCCTCAAGGTCGCCTCAAGTGTGGACAATCCACACACACAATTTTGCACATTTACCAAAAACGAAATGAAGCCTACAAACAAAAGAACACAGTACCTACAGTCAAATATGGTGGAGGTTCAAAGATGTTTTGGGGTTGTTTTACTGCCTCTGGCACTTGGCACCTTGACTGTGCAAATCAGAGGATTACCAAAGTGGGCAAGTTTGGATCGCAATGTAGGTAGGGAGTGTTAGAAAGCTGGGTTTTGTGTCTAAGATCTTGGGTCTTCAAGGAGGGTCTTCCAACCCCAAACATATTTCAAAAAGCCCCCTGAAATGGATGGCAACAAAGTGCTAGAGAGTTCTGAAGTGATCAGCAGTGAAATCCCATTGAATCATGTGCAGAGATCCTACAATTGCTGTTGGGAACAGGCATCCTTCCAATATGAGAGACTTGGAGCAGTTGGCAAAGGAATGTTTTAGCTGCACTTTGCGCTAAACCCATCTTAAAAAATCGTAATGTTATTCATGTTGTTCAAGCTAAAGGTATTTTTCGTGGTTATTGGGATAATGTCCCATGCGTAGACCTGGGCCAGTGGATTTTATAATTGGGCCAGTGGACTTCAAAAAACACTTTTGCTCTGCAAATTTACCTTATTGAAACAAACACAGAATGAAAAAGAGAGTGCGAGAAAGTATTGTCTGTTCCTGTTAATAGTTTGATTTTTTTTTTTTTGCAGTCTTAAAGCAGGAGGTGAAGGAGGAGAAAGAAGAACCATGTGAAGTGGAGATTACACACCTAGAGCTTTTCAACAGTGCAAGTGAACAAGCTTCTACTAGTGGAGTCAAGACAGAAAAGACTTCTTCAGAAGAAACAAGAGAAGATGGAACAGGTTCTGCTTTCATTCACGGTGGAGATGTTTCTTCAAACAATTCACTCCAAACTCAGACAATAGTAAAACACTGTCATTACTGTCAAAAGGTGTTTCAGTCTGGAGAAGAACTCAGCAGACACCTGCAAACTCACACGAAAACTAGAAAACACAAATGTTCTGAGTGTGACAAGACGTTCACTGCCTCTAGTAGTTTAAAGACTCACTTCAGAACTCACACTGGCGAGAAACCCTTCTCATGTTCCCAGTGTGAGAAGAGTTTCACATGTAGATCAAAATTAGAAGCTCATGTGATGATTCACACTGGAGAGAAACCTTTTTCGTGTTCTCAGTGTGGCAAGAGTTTCACAATAAAAAATAATCTGAGTCGTCACATGATGACTCACACTGGTGAGAAGCCATTCCCCTGCTCTCAGTGTGGCAAGAGTTTCATATGTAAGTCACTTTTGAAACATCACATGATGGTTCACACTAAGGAGATATTGTTCTATTGTTCTCAGTGTGACAAGCATTTCTCATGTAGATCAAAATTAGAAGCTCACATGATGATTCACACTGGTGAGAAACCGTTTTCTTGTTCTGTGTGTGGCAAGAGTTTCACAATAAGAACTAATCTGGATCGTCACATGATGATTCACACTGGTGAGAAACCGTTCTCCTGTTCTCAGTGTGGCAAGGGATTCACATGTAAAACACTTTTGAAACATCACATGATGATTCACACTAACGAGGCTTTGTTCTATTGTTCTCAGTGTGACAAGCATTTCTCGTGTAAATCTAAACTACAAGATCACATGATGATTCACAAGGGTGAGTCAGAGTTCTTCTGTTCTCAGTGTGACAAGTATTTCTCATGCAGATCAAAATTAAAAGACCACATGATGATCCATTCTGGTGAGAAACCGTTCTCCTGTTCTCAGTGTGGCAAGAGATTTTCACGTAAATCATATCTGAATTGTCACATGAGAAGTCACACTGGTGAGAAACCGTTCTCCTGTTCTCACTGTGACAAGAGTTTCTCAACTAGTTCGAATCTGAATCTTCACATGAAGATTCACACTGGCGAGAAACCGTTCTCTTGTCCTCAATGTGGCAAGAGTTTTAAAAGTATATCACTTCTGAATCTTCACATGATGATCCACACTGGTGAGAAACCGTTCCCCTGTTCTCAATGTGACAAGAGTTTCAGACGTAAATCAGATCTTAATCTTCACATGATGAATCACACTGGAGAGAAACCGTTTTCTTGTTCTCAATGTGGCAAGGGTTTCTCTTTAAGAAGAAGTCTGGACTGTCACGTGATGAATCACACTGGCGAGAAACCGTTCTCCTGTTCTCACTGTGACAAGAGTTTCAGACAAGTTGGAGAACTGAATCGTCACTTGAAGAAACACTTGTGAGATAAGTTTTCCTCAGAAACGGAGGATTAAGTGTCTCATGCAACACAAACCTGAACATACAGAGACTTTTTTCAAAATCCTGAAGCTCCGCCTTCTAAGTGGCTCCTCTGTAATTCATTAGACTAGTAGTGGCTAGTGTGACCTCAGTTCCCTGTCAGAAGGAACAAGAACTTTCCTCAACTTTAGACGCTCGAAAACTTAAGGGCTGCTTGTATTTACAGATTTAATAAGTGCACGTAAATAAAAGTGCCCATTTTTCCGTGTTTCAAGTCAGGAGCGATCACAAATAAACTGAAATGCGTCGGCTTTATGCCGCGATGTATTGTTTTATTCTATTTTTTTTCTTAAAAAATGTGTCTGCTTAGAATCGGCTTAATTGGATTTATTGGCTCAATCCCGGAAATATAGAAACATTTGCCACGTAGCAACTCATGGCAGTGGCTAAATAAAGTGCTGGAGATACAAATAAACAAAATACAATAATTAATATTGAGGGAAAAATAGAGACAAGAAACCAAGTCCAGCGCTAACGGTTACAAACAAAGCCCACGGGTGAACGAAAGCACCGGGGCCGAAAGATAGAAGAACACATGAGGACTAATAGTCCAGGGAACAAACGCTCCGTAAACAATACTTACCCACGATCCTCTCCTCACAGCGTCTGGTAAACGATTGGCTGGGAATGGCGGCTTGAGCTGCGCTTGTGCCGGAGTGGAAAGAGTTCTGAGAGGTTGAGTCCCGATCACTGGAATAGATGTTTTGTTTTATCTATTATAAGTGAAACGAGTCACAAGTTTCCCCCCGTTTTGTCAGTGTCCTTTCACACTGGGATCTTTGCGTGAGACTGAAGGTTGTATTTTTTACTCTGACTTGCCAGAACCTTTCTTGTCATTGGCGTTGGGGTTAGGGAACGGGTTGAAGTGGTCTCCCTTTTTTTTCTTTTTTCGTTTTACTCGTTTTAGTCGTTTTACTGCCTGCCGCCACTAACGTTTCAACGTTCAATTTGTAAGTTGAGCTTTTGCTTTATTGTGCTGTAAATAAAAAATCTTTTTCACTAATTTGTTGTGATTGTGGTGCTGTTGGACACAGTAGCAGACTCAGCACAACTACACAATAATAATAATAATAATAATAATAATGAAGTGAGTCGGAGTGGCATCTTAAGGTGTCGCTTTACTGTGTCACCTGCTGTAGAACACACCAGCGGAGTAACATTTTCTACTTTTCCCTCATCAGGGGTCGCCACAGCAAATCATGCCTTTCCATCTCATTCTATCCTGAGTATCTTCTACTCTGACCCCAGCCAACCTCATGTCCTCTCTTACTACATCCATATATCTCTTCCTTGGTCGTCCTCTTGCCCTCTTCCCTGGCAGCTCCATCTCAAACATCCTTCTACCAATATATTCACTCTCCCTCCTCTGCACATCCAAACCATCTCAGTCTGGCCTCTCTGACTTTGTGGCTAACACAAGTAACGTGAGCTGTTCCTCTGATGTGCTCGTTCCTTATTCTGTCCAACCTCGTCACTCCCAACGAGAACCTCAACATCTTCATCTTCACCAAGAACTCTACCGCTGACTCTCCTAGACACTTCCACACCTCTACAGGTACATCATCATCAGGACCAACAGCCTTTCCACTCTTCATCCTCTTCAGAACCATCCTCATCTCATCCATTCTAACCCCTGCTATTTCCTGATTTACAACATCCAACATTCTTTCCCTGTCATTTTCCTCATTCATCAGCTCTTCCAAATACTCCTTCCATCTTCTCTGAACACTCTCCTGGGTAGTTAGCACCATACAGCTCATCGTACGCTTTGTTTGGCCTTTGCCACCTCCCTCTTCACTCTGCGCTGCACTTCCTTGTACTCCTGTCTACTTTCCTTAGTTCTTTCTACATCCCACTTTCTTTTGCAAACCTCTTCCTCCGGATGCAGTCCTGTACTTCCTCATTCCACCACCAAGGCATCTCCTCTGCCTGAATTCCTTGCACGTTTCTTCATCCTTTAGCTTCCACCACTTGGTCTCCTGTTCTGTCTTTCACTTTCTGGAAGTAAGTGTTGACTACAGCCATTTCCATCCTCTTAGCAATGTCTTCCGCCATCTGTCCTTCTAGATTCCTTTCCTTCACACCAAACCTGCCCATCAAATCCTCATCATCTCAGTTCCCCTCACCAACATGACCATTAAAGTCTCTCTCCTCTACCCTATGACCTCATCAGACTCACTCCAAAATCTCTTCTTCTCTTCGAACTCACAACCAACTTATGGAGCATACCCACTGACTACATTCACCATCACACCTTCGATTTCCAGCTTTAAGCTCATCACCCTGTCTTCTAACATTACAAAGTCATTGGTGATGATGAATACAGATGTTGTGTCCTGCAGGGAGTGTGGCGGCTCTTCCACCCCATGACGATGCAGTGACTCCTGATCTAAACTCCTCGAAACATCATCATCGCCGTCCTGGAGATACTGACACTCCTCCAAGCAACGCCATTCTCAATCCTTGGTGGTACGACACTCCATGCGACGTTATCTCCTCAAGTGACTTTGTCTCCATCTCGATGGTATTGACACTCGTCTATGACGTTGTCTTTTCTGGCAGCGGAGTGTGTGGATCCCTCAGGACCTCGGCAGGGGAGTGAAACGAGCCAGAACAAAAGCTATTAGCACTATGAAGGGCTCTAAGAGAATAAAAATAGTAGTGATGCTGTGGTGCAGGTGAGGTTCGGTTCCGGGCTTCTACCTTATGCAGCCTTTCTATTCATTAATATTGGTGTTTGAACATGTTATTACAGTTTTAAACGTTCTTCATTGAAGAGATGTGTTTTTAATCTAGAACTAACTGATTCTAATCTTAAACTAACTGATTCTGATTCACGGAGTTTTGGTGCTAGAGCGAAAGATCTTCCCCCTGTGGAGGTATTAGAGATTTTTGGTATTACGAGCTGGCCTGAGTTTTGAGAGCGCAGCATTCTCATTGGCTTAAAATCTGTAGATGATGAGCTCACTGAGACACAGACGAGCTAGATCGTTTAATGCTTTATAAGTTGTTAGGAGAATTTTAAATAGAATTCTACATTTTACGGTTAACCAGTGTAGCGACATTAACACTTTGGCTTTGTGTCTATATTAAACAATAGAAACTATCGTATATAGTTTGGAAAAGAAACGGCATGACCATCTAAAACCTTTTGGAAAACCGAAACATGTGTTATGAAAAAAAAACGTGAAAACTTCCGTTATTCTTGTCTGAAAGCTTATTTTTTTCCTCGTTTTACCCGCTGTTCCATAATCAGCCTCTAGATCGCATGGCATTGGACAAAAAACAACTGGTGAAAAATGGCTGGTGTGTTTTGCGGGTTTTTACTTTAGAAGCCGGAGAAGGTCCAGAAAAAACTGCTGATGCAACGACTGTATGACTATTTATATTATTATACTATAATTTCTAGTGTTTATGTACAAAGACAGACACTCCACCAGTGCTGGGAACGTTCCTTTAAAAATGTAATTAGTTACAGTTAATAGTTACTTCTAACAAAAAGTAATTGAGTTACATCATTATAAAAGTAACTAATTACCAAGGAAAGTAACTATTGCGTTACTTTTTGTGGGTTTTTTTTTTACGTGTCAGCTGTCAATATTAAATATGTTAAATGAATGAATGGACACTAAATATAATATATTATTATTGTGAAGCACCGTACATTCATCTACACTGTTTTAATATTGTCGTGGGACAGTGTGAGAGACGACTATTTATATATACGATATAAATTTATATTTATAAATACGATATTGATGTATCATTTCGTTCATATTTGAACTATTTGTCGTTCTAGCAAAATGACAATAAAAACCGAATTGAACTTGAACCTATCAAATTAATAATAGTATTGCAAATATTATCATTAGTATAATGAATAATAAAACAATAGATGGTTTAGAACTTAACACTAGAACTTAATATTCATATACAATAATAGGACCACAACTGGCCAACAAATATAAATGATGTTTTATAAGAATTTGCAAAAATAAACAAATACATTTCACAAGAGTAATATACTGCTCTCGGTATATTTTGTTTAACAAAAATTAAATAACAATAACATAAAAGTGCACTTTCTAGTGCAATCCGGTAGTAAAATGAAGGTGTTTTCACATATAGTAAGCCAGAAAGGAAAAGCGAACTCAGTTATTTTAAGTGTTTATTATTATTACGTGTTTAATATTATTAGTCTAATAATGGTTCATTGCTCTGACACGGGCCAGAAGATCACGCTGTTACAAGAGTCGATTGATTTAAGCCAGAATCATTTAGTTTCTTGTTTGAATTGTTTTTTTTTTTTGTGTTGTTCTGTCACGGAGTTTCACCCGACTGGTTTTATTTTCCCCTTTTCACCACTAATTATTCCAGGACTCTTATTCCAGGATATTGCGCTGTTTTCGGGTTCGCCTGTAGGGGGCGCATGGAATTAAATCACTTCCTTGTTAAGATTCACGCTAATGTGTTCTGACGTTGATTACAAGTTGTTGTTGATATATTTTTTTGGGTTTATGTGTTTTGTTTTGGGCTGTGTATATATGTATATATATATATTTTTAAAGTGATATATCTACACAGATACATATATCCTTCATTTTTTTATTGGGTTCTATTTAAGATTTAAGTTCAAAACAAAAATTCTCAAATATCATTTCTTTTCATCTGGTTTTATAGTGTGCATGACACATTTTATATATTTATATTTGTAGCGTAAACCCCGTAGTGTAGTGTAGTGTATTTAATATTTGTAGTGTAAACTCAAGGCAATAAATTGAAATGTTATATATCTTTTTTAGTTTTGTTGATCTTAAGAGTAAAAGTAAGTAAGAGGCTTTTATTGTCATCGTATGTTGTACAACGAAATTTGTTTCGGTATCTAGCAATGAAAAAGAAAAAGAAAATCAGCATGCAATACAATAAACACAATAATAAAGAAATGTAAAGGAAAAATAAACAAAAACAAAACAAAAAAAATGTATACATAAATATAAAAGTATAAAAGAAATATTAATATAAAAATGCACTTGTGGGATCGATACACGTGTAATGATCTTGGACCCAGAGTACATTTTTCTTTAACTTTATAACATTTTTTTTTTTCATTTTTTCTAAAGTTGTTCACAGTCTCAGTGTCTGAGCTGTTGATGAGGTTTCAATTCATTACAGACTAATACTGACGATTCACACTCCAGGACAGACGGTGGCGCCAGATCAAAACAACAAAACAAGCAGAAGAAGAGAAGAAGCCTCGTAGTTCCACACACAGTAACTTAAAATAAACGAGTAGTGTGTGTGTAAAGACTCGTGTAATCGTCAACTTTACTGTGTTTGAGCTCGTGACGCTGTAAAGATGCGCGTGATTAAAGCGGAAAGTGAAGAAAGCGGAGAATATGAAGCGAGCAAACACACCGAGGAGAAAACAGGTCGCTCTTCTTCTCTTTCTTTATCTACTTTACACACTCAGCACGTCACACTCACTCAGTCACGCGCGGTTTTTTTCACGTATGTTTTTCCTCGTGAGTTTTTTTTTACCTCAGTGACGAAACTGAAAGAGATTCTGACTAATATTTCTGTAATATTATATATAATGTGTGATATTGTACTAATATTTCTGTAATATTATATATAATGTGTGATATTGTACAGCACAAGCTTCACAGACGCTCGTTGACGTTCAGTTTTTCTTTAAGGAAGATGGATAGTTATGGTTTTTATTTGTACATGTAACCTTCTGTAACAACAACAACAATAATAATACATTTTATTAATGGACATTTTAATATTCCTCATTTACATTGTAGACAATATCTGTACCGGTATTTTAACTATAAGACATTGGGGGGGGGGGGGTGATTACACTGTAAGCCCGGCTACGTTGAGTTTACTTAAAAAATGTGTGTAAACCGGTTGCCATAAAAAAATGAGTAGATTCAACTTAAAAATTGGTAGACTAAAATTGTTTTTTTTTAGTTCAATACACTAAATGTAAAGTGTATTCAAGTTAAAATTATTTGTAGCGTCAATTCATTCACAAGTTTACTCTACTAACTATGTTATGTCCAGTACACTAGTGTCCAAGTTTATTAAACTTAAAATATTTCTAATACCAACTACTCTATCAAGTACAGTTCACTTGATATATGTTCACAAATAAATAAACATTACATAATACAAGTGTTACTGAATTTGAATAAAATTAAGAAGGTGACATTCTAATGCTGTAATAAGAAAAAAAAACTATCCATGTGTTACTCAATTTGAATAAAATAAAAGTTCCAACAGTGCCAAACAGTTTGCCAAAAAAAACATGTTTAACCATGTTTTACTTTAATTAAAATAACAAATATACATATTAATGCTGTTAACTAGCTTACAACATTCCAACTTCTTTTCAAACATTCAAAATATTCAAACATACAACAGTTTTCTACTTTAAATTGAAATATCACAAAACCTGACACACAAAAACATTTTTCCCAGTTACCTTTAAAATAAAATAATAAAAATAACAAACGTACCTTCTACAGGTTTTTCTTCAGATTATGTTGTCTTTAGATTACAACATACAACAAAATTCCATACAAAAGTGCCAAACAGTTTTTCAGTTTAAAGTCTATACAGAGGATACCCACTGGTGTTCCGTTGTATTTGTCCTTGTCACTTCAGTCCTGAAAGAGAAAGTTTGATACATGTAAAGAAAGGGTTGATAAATGATGCACCATCACATGTACACAAAACTGTAAGTGTCTTACAGTGCAGGTCTTGAAGAACGCAAAAGGATCGTCCCCCAACATGACTGGCAGTCCTCTTAAGCAAAGACCTGTGATGTAGGTTGGGCCAGTAGTCTGACAAGCACGGACAAATAAGAATTTAAACACACGTCATCAAATCACTTGCAAATACACACAAAAAAGTACACAAAAAAAGTAGGGGGAAAAAGGACAGACACATAATATATAAAAAAAAGTCTTACTGTCTGACAAATGTTATTCTAATACGACAGGACATATGTAATTACATTGCATTACTATTTGGTAGCCTAGAAGAAGATTACTGTATATGTCTTGATAAACAGCAAATGCACACGTTTTTTGAAAAGCTTTAAAAAAGGAAAAGCATTTTTTGATGTGGAGAGAACAGAGAAAACATGATGGAACTTGTAAAAAAACGAGATGAATAAAAAAAAAAAACAGAGATAAAAGGCAAAAGAAAAAGCCTCCCGTTGTCTTTTGCTAGTCTGTCAAAGTCCAGCAATGTATCACATAGAGATATCAAATAAAAATATCAAAAGTGCAAATGTCACATGCATCTGTTTCTTAACCAAGGATAAATCTGGTTTTGTCTTCATCGTTTCATTGACTAGTGGAAACTCTCTTCTTACATAGGCTGCTCTCCTTTTAGCAGTTCCGAAGAGTCCATCTTGGGCACAACATGTCATCAAGTGACTCTGTGACACAGCACTTACTGAGTCTTTCAGAACTGCTTCCTCGATATCAGTGTAATGTTTCTTTAAACTGTTCTCACACTGTTTTGTGGAAGTGCCTCAGACAGCTTATTCATCTGATAAAGCTGTTGTATTACCTCTTGCACAGCAGTCTCTGGTATGTGCAGAACAGTTTGCATCTTTAACAGAAGAGATGCTAAGCTATGCTCTAAATGTTTTTCTACATCATTGAGATCATTCTCACTGCTTTCTTCACTCCTCTCTTCTAATTCCTCTGAATCATTACCGTCTGATATGTGCTCTACTGCAGAATCACTGTCATAGCAACCAATTGTTTCAGACTTGAAATTTGTCCAGGTTTGTTCCTTGCGCATCTTACTTCTGTGAGCTTTAAAAGTGGAGTAGACACTGCTTTCAAAGTTACAAATTTTGTAAGGGCACCTAACTTTATGGTGAACTTTTAATCTTTAAAGCTCTTTAATTAAAAATATAAAATAACATCAAATTAAAGTAGTCAACAGGTCTATAAGAGCGTTTTACACTGCTCACAAACGTACCCACGGCGTAAAATGTTGGAGAGTTAGCTTACACGAGACGCAGCTAAAATGTTTGGCGGTCTTTTTGTGACGGCTAATTCGTTCCTTAGCCTGAGCAGTGCGGTTGCTAATGCTAATGCTACCTGAGCCCCAGAGACTCTTCGGGTAATAAACGTGGAAGCAAACTGGAGTTTCTCCGTGAGGGAAGCCTCTCACAAATCACCTCTTATGAAAAGGTTTTTTTTTCTTGTCTGGTCACGCCGGCATTCCGCTCCGTTACAAACGTTTGTCAATGCTCACAAACTTATGTGGATAATTCCGCTGTGTGACTATGCAAAATTCGCTTAAAACAACGTTTATTGGTGCTCTGAAACGTCTTATTTATGTTTAAATCAGCCTATATGTCACAGACAGGCGAAAATGGTAACATTATTAACTGTTCACAAATTCCTTACGACGTGATTGCGTTGCGATGCGGCTAACGTAAGAAGAAAAAGGTATACATTGTCGCAATAACAGCAAAATTGCGTTTGGACTAGGGCGGGGCAATTATTGCCAAAATGCAAAATCGCCTTTTAACACGATTACGATTAATAAACGCTTTATTTATTAAATTTTTTTTGCCCTCATAGTTCTCTGACATGTTTTGTACAATAAATATTCTCAAATTGAAAAAGTGAGAGATTTTGGAATAAAGTGTGCATTACTTGATTTTAAAATAATTGAAGGAAACACACAGATGCCGTATATTATTATTTATCGAACATCAACAACTGAAACTAAAACACAGTCAAACAATCCTTTTGTTTATCAAAAAAAAAAGTCAAAATAAATAACTTGCACATTTGGGAACAGAATACATAATTTTTATTATTTTATTTTTTTCATTTGAAAAGTGAGCAGTTATCTTCAAAATAAAATTTAAATTTTTTATTTTTTAATTAATTGTAAATAAATTTTACATTTTTATTTTTAAAATAAAAGTTTATTATAAGATATAGTTTATAATAAGATATATCCTGTGCATTTCTTGCATCTACTGTAAACAAACATTTTAATATGCAATTTTAACATTTTAATAGGCAATATGCAATGATCACTTTCCTATCAATGTAAACAACAGATTGTGGTGATCTTAGTGATCGTATCGTTTCACTATATAAAAATTAATATTTTTAATTTTTTTAAAAAGCGGCTCTGACGCGGAGGAGCTACACGTTTGTCGCGTAACATTTGTGCGTTTTTCTGCATATTATAAAATGTTTATATCTGCATATAAAGTGTTGAATTTCGGTATTGATTATTTTTCGATGAATCGCCCTGGTTTGGAGCTTTTTTTTTTTCACATAGATGATGTTATATTTCATAAAACATGTACAAAAACAAAGCTTTGCGAAGGTAATTTTACCGCGGCCAGAGGAGGGTCAGTTTTCTGATTTTAGTATTTAATTTAGTGTTTCACATAGTAATAGTGTTATAGTATTATTATTATTATTATTACTATTATAATAATAGTATTTAAACATGCATTCAAAATAATAAACAGTAATTCCAAATGACATACAGTATATACAATTATTTAACATTTAAATCACTAGAACCAGTGAAATAGGCCGTGTTATGGTGTTTGAAGCTTCTATATAAAAAACGAACAAAAATTTGTTGCTTTGCTTTAAAATGTCAGACACTTTTTAGAAATTGGGCTCGATCATGTTTCCTCGTTTATACTCTGACCAGGAAAGTTTGTGTAAAACTTAGTAACCACTAAAACGTGATGTTTTATTGAACTGTACATGAAGAGAAAAGGTTTTAATTTTGATTTAGGCACAGCTTTAAATACTTTGTTTTACCAAAACTTTGTGGTGCTGGAAAAACTGGAACATGGGCCTTGAAAGTGCTTGAAAAGTATAGTAAAGTAAAGTAAATATTGCGATTGCGATTATTTAATTTTAATTGAAAAATAAATGAAATAAATATGCCATACAGAACTTAGTAGCCCTTCTGTAATATCAGGGGAAATAAAAAAACAGCTGAGCAGAGGAACTTTAACACATTTGAAATTAAACTAAATGACTATATGCATTACTTTCCAATTAGTTCTTAGGGTCAAATAAAATTGTTAACGTAGCAGTAAAGAACTACACTATATAATGTGCAAAGTGAACAAATTTTTCCCAGTAGTTTACAAGTTCTCGGCCACGAACAGCAGCAGATCAACTCCCGATGAGCCAAAGGGAAAACAAACATCAGATACTGTATGAAAAAACAATATTAAAAATAACATTACAGATCAAACATTTCCATGTGCGTGTCAGTTCCAGCGTTTCAGTCTTCAGTCTGCTTGTAATAGCAGGAATGTTGTGTGGGCTGATGTACGTAGTTCTGAATCTAGGGTCCGAAAACTGTCCAAAAGCACCAAGCACTCTTTCACTCATCCTTTCTTTTCTGGTCTTTTTTTAACTATGAGAGAAGTGGCCCACAATTACAAAAAATTTCGGATGGGATGTCGTATCTCTTATCTAATGTTTTTATCATTTTTACAAATCCAGGTCCGCTAACTGCTAGTGCTAATGAGCGCGTGTCCTTCGTCAAATATTCCGTAATTTCATCGTATTTTACCTTGTGGTGCGTTTTTAGACGTTGATGGAGGTTTGTCGTGTTTCCTCGTGACGTTAACTCTTGATACAACCTACGCAAAGGGTTTCCTTTCATCGTCAGTGTCGCTCGACGTCAGTCAGTTGAAACTGACAATGGGAAATAGGATGTATCTGATTCGATGCTTCAACTCTTCAAAACGCCAATGAACGTCAAGTTCAATGCCTGCGTGGATTTGCATACGTCAGTACGTATTGCGACAAGCTTGAGTCCTGCATTTTTCTATTTGGCTGTGGCTCATCTTTTATCAGACTCTTTGTTGGAATGATTCGGACAGAGGACGAGTCTCGGTAGTAGAAGACATGGTAGTAGTGGTCGACCGATATTGAATTTTACCGATAACGATAACTAGGTTGGGCCATGCTTGCCGATAACCGATTAATTAACCGATAGTTTTTAAGATGAAGAAGACTATCAAAAAATAAAATCATACCACTCCATGTAGTAAAACAATAGTGAACTTTATTTTTTACAAAAACACAAGAACAACTGAATCACAAAACTGTGCTGTATTAAATAAGAATAATATTAATTATATTGATATAAATTAAAGGCAAACATTCAAACCAAAATAAAAAATAACATTCTAAATAAATAAAATACTATAAACAACAAATAAAAATAAAACACTCCAAATAACACATTTAAACTTCAAGTTTAACCTGGTCCATTTTTAGTTCCAGTTTTTTTTTTTTTTAATATTCAAAGTTAAGATGCCTCAAGTTACAATGAAGGAAGCAGAGCTGGTGTGCATGGTGTCCAGTGAGTCGGCTCCTCTTGGGTTCGTAAAGCGTGCCCACTTCACTGAAAACCCTTTCACTTGGCACAGTGGATGGTGGCG
>MU204322.1:200417-210502 GCA_017309775.1 Paedocypris sp. Pulau Singkep | reverse complement strand
CAAAGTTTTAATGCCTGCTGAGGATGGACCCTGTTCCTGCAGCATCAGCTTCAGAACAGAAACACTGGGGATAATACATGCTGATGAAGACTCAGAGTTGCTCATCTCCATTGTGACTTCTTCGATGGGAACCAGTGTGTCAATCAGGTTGCAGACAATGTCCCATTGCGTGGCAGATAAGCAGCTGATGTTGCCGTGTTCACCAGCGTACACATTCAGTGCCCGTCTCTGTTCATACATTCGTTGGAGCATGTGAAGTGTTGAGTTCCAGCGAGTTGGGACAGCCTGGATGATGTTGTGCACTGGCACACCCACTTCTTCCTGTATGGCCCTTAGCCTCTGTTTTGCCAATACAGAATGACCAAAGTGAGTTGCACAGCTTTTCAATATGCCAATAATGTCATTAACAGCTCTCTGACTAGATAGGCCCTCATTTACAATAAGGTGAAGGTTGTGAGCAGAGCAGCTTAAATCTGGAAGTTCAGCCAGCCTCATTCCTTTTACCATGTTTGCTCCTCCATCTCTTAAGACAAGAACAACACGTTCTGTGGCAATATCCCAGTCTCCTAACATGTTAAGGAAAGTTTCTTGAATATAACTTCCAGTATGTGATCCAGTCATAGGCTTGACATTGAGCACCACTTGCCTTCTTGACCAGTCCTCAGAAATGAAATGCCCAGTTAGGCTCATCAGGGACTCTGTAGTTCCAGACCAACAGTCAGTTGTAAATGCCATATATGGGGCCTTGTCTTGAGTCACTTCACTTTTAATTTTTGTCAAAACCCTGGAGTAGGTTTCATCTAGCATCTTTGTTCTATAGAATTTCTCACTTTTAATTCTGTACCTGGGTTCCAAAAGGGACGCGAGCCTCTTAAATCCAAAATCCGAAACCACAGAAAATGGTTGGTTGTCAATGGCAATCATTTCAATGATAGCTGCATCAATTTTGAGAGACCTTGGATCTGTGTCCTTCCACCCTGTTGTTCTTTCAAAAAGTTCAGACACTGATGGCTGAGTATGATCTTGCATGTCCCTTTTTTTCTTTGCTTCTTCATGGACTTGTGGATGGTTGTGCTTTAGGTGAGACCACATGTTTGTAGTATTTTTAGTTGTAGAGGTTGATGAACCCATGCTTATTATTTTGTCACAGATATTACACTGTGCTTTACCAGGACATATTTCAGTGAAATACTCCCACACTGGAACTTTCTTCCTCAATGTTTTTGCCATCTGAAAATAAGGAAAAAATTAAAATATTGAAGGAAAAATGTGTTTCTTTAGCTATAACCTAGAAACGTATGTGAGAGGTAACACTTTGCAAGCCCCATTTGTTAACAAGAATGTAATGGCTAGCTTGCAATATGTGTGCATCATGCAACGAATATTACAACGTGTTTATATTTGAGCAATACAGTTGCACCTCGGTCATTAAGCGCATTAAAATTAACATAAAATTAAAATGAGCTTAATTTAAAAATGTATTATTAAGTAGAAACAAACAAGCAAACAATAAAACAATACTTTTAAAGAATTTATTAACCTCTTTATTAACAACTTTTAATTACGAGACGGATACATTGCTAATGGATCACATGCGAGGTGCATGGCCGCATGCATCGCGCATGCGCTGTGGCGCTCTATGTCTGTACTGTGCCGGTTTTTTAAAGCAGCTATTTTAGTGAGCGCGACGACCGTAAAACGCGCGGATGAGAACATTCTGCTCGTTTTGTTTTGGTCAAAGTCTGTTTTCGATTGTTGATTGTCGACGTTGGTTTCACGCAACAAAGTCTAGACGCGTGCGCGCGCGAGCGAGAGAGAGAAAGTGACGTGTGCGCTCTCTCGCTCCTTCTCCAGGTTTCCCCTTACAACGTTATAATTTTGTGCTTTTAAAAGAACACCCCCCACACACAATACCGTGATATAATACCGATACCGTCTGTACACTAGAAAATACCATGATATGAATATTAACTCATATCGCCCACCCCTACTGTTACATAAATTTATATTATATGTATAGTCTCGCACTTGATTATTACTTAATCAAAACAGCAACATAGGCGTGACAATAAAAATAACTGATATCTGACGCATTTCTAATTTGTGTTTTTGTCGGCTGCTCGAATGGCATGTAATGTGCTCTCTGTAGTCACAGGCAGTGACTATAGAGACATTTGCAAGTAACGAACCTTGCTGGTTAACAAATGTGACCAGATAGTTATGAAATAAAGCAATTTTATGGGAACAAGCATGACATTAAACGTTTGCGTCGGACTTGTATTTACTTTTGCCACTCTAATATAATCGCGTGAGGTACAGCTAATGTTAGCGTCCTCTCAGCCGTTTAAAAAAAAAACATACTGCTGTTCTTTTTCCAAAGCAGCAAGGCAACACAATCATTACTTTAAATAGACATTTTTGGACTGTACTGAATACCAACCTTTTCACTCTCTTGAACTGTCTTGAAATCTACGATGTCAGCGCTGCGCTTTCCCCAGTCAGCTTGATCACACGTGCAAATGTTTTGAAAAAATGCACGTGATTTTTGGCACCTTTTCACCTCTAGAGGCCGCTCTTGTCATTGATATGCTGGCGCTTGCATTCTGTAATGATACGAACCATTCACACAACTGCTCCAGCAACGGGACGCAACCCGGAAACTATCGGGCAGGCATTTTTGCCGATTACCGATTGTTCCGGAAATCAACTATCGGTGCGAATTTATCGGGGAAAACGATAGATCGGTCGACCACTAGTAGAGACACAAGCACTTTCTGAACCACCATTTGCGGGATTTTTAGCAAACAAAGTTGGACTGCAAACAGATAATCCTCTCCCGCCAGCTCCTTCTCGATTGGGCGACTGGTTTTGCGTTTTGGTAGCAATTCGTCACTTCCCTCATAGGCGGTCGTTCCCGGGGTTATGTGGACATTCCAGCCATTGCGACATATCTGTGTCTCAAGCAGGCTGGACTGTGGAGGGACCGCCCAATACTCCCGACCAAGTCTGGGCGCCTGGCGCTAAACGCTAAGGGCTACTCTCTCAATGGTCAGACCGCTTCCACGATTCACACTGCACAAGTTTGCGAGCTCCTTCCACGATGGTACCGTTTGACACTCGAGGTGTGAGTTCGAGGCTGGAGCCGTTCTGTGTGGAGTTTGCTTGCGTGGGTTTCCTCCAGGTGCTCCGGTTTCCTCCCACAGTCCAAAAACATGCATTTCAGGCGGATTGGCACTTGGAAAATTGACCACATAGGTATGAGTGACTGTGTGAAGAGTACCGCTCTGCGAATGGTTGGCCACCAATCCAGAGTGTGTATCCTGCCTCACGACCCTGTAACGGACGAAGCGGCATAAGATGAATGAATGAATAGAGATCGATTTGACAAGGTCATTTAATATGTAGATTGCAAACCGAAAATGTGTGAGCACCCCTCTAGAGACTGAGTCTCTCAACTCACTGAAGGCTGCGATCCTCGTGGCGCTAGCTTCAGTGAAGCGGGTCTGAGACATACCGACATTCTCGGCAGACCCTCAGTGCGTAACATGTGGCTCTGGTGACATCGTTACGTGCCCAAAGTGCCCACTACCCCATTCAGAAATCAAGTAGTGACCTTACAGGCTCTTCCCGTCGACGTGGGACGTGAGAGCTCAGTCCACCAGGAGAATAGCCTCAACGTACGCAGTGGTGGGAGGAGCCTCTCTAGCAAACACATGCAGAGCTGCCAGCTGGGCTAAACCAAACACTTTCATGCCATTCTATGAGTTGGGTAGAGGGTCGGTATTCACACAGATACTGTCTGCGATGGACGGTGTAAGATTGTGGAGCAAACCTCACTGCAGGGTCAGACTCCGACCTAGTAATTCCGTCTTGAGAACTCTGGTCAAGACACGAGAGAGTGCTCTGCCCAACGCTCACCACTAACTAGTAAGTGGTTGTCTCCGTCATCCCTGGCAAGGGTTCCCCAATCAAGGGTTGATACCCACTGGCTCCGTGGTTGCACCTGCTAGGTAAGTGGCTGAACTTTTCAGGCTAGGCCCACCTTTTGGCGCTGTGGATGGTCCGCACTCCTGCCTGATGGTCAGGGATTGACACGACTCTTGTGGCCACACTAGGGCAAACTGCTGTGGAAGTCTGTGTTGGCCTGACCAGCTTTAATCAGCGAAAGACAATAGATAGGACACGCGAGTCCCTTTTATAGTACCGGTTCACGGTCAGAAGTGACGTGTGCAAATTGACGCAGTCATTGAGTTTGACGCTCATAGGTGTTGTGAAGAGTTGTAGCATCAAATCAGATTCATTCGATATCCCATCGTCAGTTTCAACAAACCGAACTCTCGTTTCCTGACAATTCAAAGAAGTAACTCAGTGCAAGTAACCAGGACGTTTGTTTGCAGTTGTTTTATGTTTTTGCACGTTTTCAACTCAATTTTTTTTTAAAAGGAAATGAAGCGAAATAATTGTCTACCCCTGTTAATAGTTTGATTTTCTTATTTGCAGTCTTGAAGCAGGAGGTGAAGGAGGAGAAAGAAGAACCGTGTGAAGTGGAGATTACACACCTAGAGCTTTTCAACAGTGCAAGTGAACAAGCTTCTACTAGTGGAGTCAAGACAGAAAAGACTTCTTCAGAAGAAACAAGAGAAGATGGAACAGGTTCTGCTTTCATTCACGGTGGAGATGTTTCTTCAAACTGTTCACTCCAAACTCAGACAATAGTGAAACACTGTCATTACTGTCAAAAGGTGTTTCAGTCTGGAGAAGAACTCAGCAGACACCTGCAAACTCACACTGAAGCTAGAAAACACAAATGTTCTGAGTGTGACCAGACGTTCACTGCCTCTAGTGATTTAAAGACTCACTTCAGAACTCACACTGGTGAGAAACCATTCTCCTGTTCTCAGTGTGACAAGAGTTTCTCATTTAAATCAAATCTGGATCGTCACATGATGATTCACACTGGTGAGAAACCGTTTTCGTGTTCTCTGTGTGGCAAGAGTTTCACACATAAATCAATTCTGAATCATCACATGATGAATCACACTGGTGAGAAACCCTTCTCCTGTTCCCAGTGTGACAAGAGTTTCACAATAAAATCAAGTCTGAATCTTCATTTGAGAATTCACACTGGTGAGAAGCCGTTTTCGTGTTCTCAGTGTGGCAAGAGTTTCTCAATAAAAACAAATCTGAACCTTCACAAGATGATTCACACTGGCGAGAAACCATTTCCATGTTCTGTGTGTGGCAAGAGTTTTTCACATAGATCACACCTTAATCTTCACATGATGATTCACACTGGTGAGAAACCGTTCTCCTGTTCTGTGTGTGGCAAGAGTTTTTCACGTAGGTCACATCTGAATCTTCACAAGATGACTCACACTGGTGAGAAACCATTCCCCTGTTCTCAGTGTGACAAGAGTTTCCGATGTAGATCAGATCTTAATCTCCACATGATGAGTCACACTGGAGAAAAGCCGTTCTCCTGTTCTCAGTGTGGCAAGAGTTTCTTGGAAAGAAGAAATCTGGATTGTCACATGATGATTCACACTGGTGAGAAACCGTTCTCATGTTCTCAGTGTGACAAGAGTTTCAGACGTAGAGCGGATCTTAATCAACACGTGATGATTCACACTGGAGAAAAGCCGTTCTCCTGTTCTCAGTGTGGCAAGAGTTTCTTGGTAAGAAGAAATCTGGACTGTCACATGATGACTCACTCTGGTGTGAAGCCGTTCTCTTGTTCTCAGTGTGGCAAGAGTTTTTCACAAGCATCAGGTCTGAATTGTCACTTGAAGAAACACTTGTGAGAAACTGCGAAAGTGTCTCAACCTTTGGGAGAACGTGTCTTGCCCAAGAACACTGTGGACACCGGAAACATCTCGGACACAAAGTCCAATTCCCTTCCACTGGACCACAACTTTTTACATCTTATTCAATCTATTATTTAAGACATCGAAGTGATGTGAGTCACAAGTAAGTCTGTACTTGTGAGAAAAATAAGTATTTTAAAGAGAAATTTAACTTGATTTAGCAAGAAAGTGAAAGTTAATTACGTTGACTTGCCAGAACTTTCCTTTTTAATGGTGTTAATGTAACCTTTCAGTTGACTCTTCACTTATTGTGACGTAAATAAAGCGTCTTTGTTATGAATTACCAGTGTGGTATCACTCTGCTAGTAGTAAATGTACTACATACTAAACAGTTTTCTGTGGTAAATGTAGACCCGACGGTTTGTTAGTTTGAAATCAAATGTTACAAAATATGTTTCATAAATGAACAATTATTTTTTTAATGAGAAACGTTACGTGTATAGAACTTTTTAGATAGAAATCCCAAAGTCCTTCAGTAAAGTTCAACTACTACTACTCTTTTGGATTTTCAGGGGTTGCCACAGCAAATAATTTTTTTTCACATTCCATCCTTCCAATCTGACCCCAACTAACCTCATGTCCTCTGTTAGCACATCCATATGTATATTGGACATTCTCTTGCCCTCTTCCCTGTCAGCTCCATCTCCAACATCCTTCTACCAATATATTCACTCTCCCTCCTCTGCACATGTCCAAACCATCTCAGTCTGACTTTGTTGCTAACACCAGTAACGTGAGCTGTTCCTCTGATGTGCTCGTTCCTTATTCTGTCCAACCTCGTCACTCCTCTGGAGAACCTCAACATCTTCATCTCTGCTGCCTCCATCTCTGCCTCCTGTCTCTTTCTCACTGCCACTGTCTCTAAGCCGTAGAGCAGAGCTTCTCTCACCACTGTCTTCTTCACCTTTTCTTTGAGTCTAGCTGACACTCTTCTGTCACACAACACTCCTGACACTCTCCTCCACCCGCTCCACCCTGCCTGCACTCGCCTCTTCACCTCTTTTCCACACTCCCCATCACACTGCACTGTTGATCCCATGTACTTAAACTCCTGCACCTTCTTCTCCTCCACACCCTGTAACTTCACTCCTCCACCCTGCCCCCTCTCGTTTAGACACATGTATTCTGTCTTACTACGACTGACTTTCATGTCTCTTCTTTCCAGAGCAAACCTCCACCTCTCTAGCTCTTCCTCCACCTGCTCTCTACTCTCGCTGCAAATTACAATGTCATCTGCAAACATCATTGTCCAGGGAGATCCTGTCAACCTGTCCATCAGCTGTCCAAGGGACTCAAAGTTCCTCTTTCGGCACTTACGCCTTCACTAAATCCACAAAGACACAATGCAGCTCCTTCCGACCCTCTCTCTACTCTTCCATCAACATTCTCAAAGCAAAAATGGCATCAGTGGTGTCCTATGAGGCATGAAACCACACTGCTGCTCACAAATCTCTACATTGTTCCTAAACCTTACTTTTACTACTTTTTCCCAGTTTCTCACCGCTTTATTCCTCTGTAGTTGCAACAGTTCTTTCTCCATTCCTCAGGCAACTTCTCAAAACCCTGTTAAACAAACTGGTTAAGAACCCCACTGCTGTCTCCCCTAGACATTTCCACACCTCCACAGGTACATCATCAGGACCAACAGCCTTTCCACTCTTTATCCCTTTCAGAGCCTTCCTCACCTCATCCTAACCTCTGATATTTCCTGCTGATGTGTCCTACTGTCTCTGTCTAATTCCTAATTCATCAGCTCCTGAATGCTTAGAATATTCAGTCAATCTTCTCATCATTAGCTTTCTGTTTGGCATATTCCACTTCCCTCTTCACTCTGTGCTGCACTTTCTTGTACTCCTGTCTACTTTTCTCAGAGCCTGTCTCAACCTCTGCTTGAATTCTTCGCAAGTCTCTTCATCCTTTAACTTCCACCACTTGGTGGTCTTTTCTGTCTATCCTTTCTTTTTCATCCTCTTGACCACCAGAGGTGGTTCACCTTCCGGTGCTGTCTGGCTACACTCTCTCCTACCACCACTTTGCAGTCACTAACTTTCTCAGAAGACCTCGTCTACATAAGATGTAGTCCACCCATATACTCCTACCTCCACTCTTGTTTGTTTTTTGTTCCTTTTTCTTTTTGAAGTTTACACCCAGCCTGCCCATCACCTCTATTCTCCTCACCAATATGACCACTGATTTCTGCTCCAACAACCAGTCTCTATCCTCTAGGAATACCCTCTATGACTTCATCAGACTCACTCCAGAATCTCTCTTTCTCTTCTAACTCACAGCCCACATGAGGAGCATACCAACTGACTACATTCACCATCACCCCTTTGATTTCTAGCTTTAAGCTCATCACCCTGTCTGAGACTCCAGCACTTTGGCCCTCAGCTCCCCCTCCAGGATCACTCCTACCCCGTTTCTCTTCCTATTGATACCATGGTAGTACAGTTTGTATCCTCCTCCAATTGTTACAATCCTCAATAGGATCATATGGTTTACAGACGTGGACAAAATTGTTGGCACCCCTGAAATTTTTCCAAAAAATCAAGTATTTCTCACAGAAAAGTATTACATTAACACTTGTTTTGCTATTTACATGTTTATTCCATTTGTGTGTATTGGAACAAAACAAAAAAGGAGGGGAAAAAAAGCAAATTTAACATAATGGCCAAAAAAAACATAAATAACATAAAAACTCCAAAAATGGCCTGGACAAAATTGTTGGCACCCTTAAATTAATATTTGGTTGCACACCCTTTGAAAAAAATAACTGAAATCAGTCACTTCCTATAAGCATCAATAAGCTTCATACACCTCTCACGAGGAATTTTGGGCCACTCTTTCTTTGCAAACTGCTCCAAGTCTCTCATTATGGAAGGGTGCATTTTCCCAACAGCCACCCAGCTTTCTGACACTGGGCCCTACATTACGACCCAAAATCTTTTGGTGCCAGAGGCAGCAAAACAACCCCATAACATCTTAGAACCTCCACCATATTTCACTGTAGGTACTGTGTTCTTTTCTTTGTAGACTTCATTCCGTTTTCGGTAAACGGTAGAATAATGTGCTTACTAAATAGCTCCATCTTGGTCTCATCTGTCCACAAGACGTTTTCCCAGAAGGATTTGGGCTTACTCAAGTGCATTTTGGTAAGCTGTAGTCGTGCTTTCTTATGTCTTTTTGTCAGAAGTGATGTTGCCGACCCCCGTTTAGAACTCTGTTTCTCCAGAACTCGTTTTGTTCAGCTTTATAGATTCGCTGATACTCTGTTTATTCAGAAGCAAATTTAGTCTAAAGTTCCTTCGGTCAAGAACTCTGTCAACTCAGAAATCGGAGCAGATCGCTTATCTGCCAAATACCAAATAACGGTGAAGATGTTGAGATAATGATATGAAGATAATGGTATGAAATCATTGAGTTTTTTTCTCGCAAACTTCCACACCTTCATTACAGAAATCAGCGCCTACGTGAATAATACATTCAAAATATGAATTTACAAAAAAACAGTTTTTCTAGATGATGGTCTACAAGGACAGTTACACGCTTCATTCAAATAAAGTCTGAATAACCGACATAATCTACATAATATAAGCATTTGGTCGAAATTCAAAACATTTGAAAACTTGTTTCATTTTCAAGAGTTTTTTTTTTGTGGAAACAAAGTGAAAACTATTGAAAATCACACGTCCATTTTCTGAACATCTTTTTCCATTTCGGGACCACGGGCGCTGGATCCTGTGAACAGTTTTATGAACTCCAATCACACCACGCCGAAAGGATTGAATTTAAAACTTTAAAAATCGTTTTTCAAACTTTAAAATACAATTCAAGTTCCATGTTCGAATGAAGTAATGGGAAGGTAAATGTATTTGATTGTTTGAACAGTTCTCCATCTTGGTCAGAATAAGCAGTTAGAGGTCAGATTACCTTGACCTACAGTGACCTCTACTGGCCTGTTGAACCTCTCGAGTCTCAGCGAAGTCAGTTCAGTTTACACGGACTTCTTTATGATTTCCTCAAAGACGTCCAGCAAAAACTGCAAATCACCACACATTTATTATTAAATTATTATCTGCTTAGCAAGGAGCATCTATTGAATCTATTCAATATTCAATCTATTCAATCAATATTCAATCTATTGACAATTGAAATTGAACATGCAAAATGCAAACTGAATTTTGTCACGTTTTGACAATTTGACCGTTTGGAGTGAAAACG
>MU204322.1:182917-195417 GCA_017309775.1 Paedocypris sp. Pulau Singkep | reverse complement strand
ACTTCCCCTCACACTCATCTCACTCCTCAAACTCACTCACCCTCCGACTCACTTCACCTCACTCTCTAATTCACTCCTCACACCCAACTCACTCATCTCACTCCTCTGCGCACTCAAAATCACTCACTCTCCAACTCACTTCACCTCACTCTCCAACTCAGTCCTCCTAACACTCAACTCACTCCTCACTCATCTCACTCCTCTGCGCACTAAAAAGTAACTCACTCTTCAACTAACTTTACCTCACTCTCCAACTCAGTCCTCCTCACACTCAACTCACACCTCACTCTCTTCTCACTCCTCTGCACACTCAAAATAACTCACTCTTCAACAAACTTTTCCTCACTCTCCAACTCACTCCTCCTCACACTCAACGCACTCATCTCACTCCTCTGTGCACTCAAAATCAATCACTCTCCAACTCACTTCACCTCACTCTCCAACTCAGTCTTCCTCACACTAAACTCACTCCTCACTCATCTCACTCCTCTGCGCACTCAAAATAACTCACTCTTCAACTAACTTTACCTCACTCTCCAACTCAGTCCTCCTCACACTCAACTCACACCACACTCTCATCTCACTCCTCTGCACACTCAAAATAACTCACTCTTCAACTCACTTCACCTCACTCTCCAACTCAGTCCTCCTCACACTAAACTCACACCACACTCATCTCACTCCTCTGCACACTCAAAATAACTCAGTCTTCAACTCACTTTACTTCGCTGTCAATCTTACTCCTCTTCACACTCAACTCAGACACACTCAAACTTACTCCTCCTCAAACTCACTCACCATCCAACTCACTCCACCTGACCCACATCCCACTCCTTTGCACACTCATCCTCCACCTCACTCTCATTTCACTCATCTGCACACTCAAAATCAATCTATCTCCAACTCACTTCACCTCATTCTCAAACTCAACTCACTCACACTCCACCTCACTCTAATTTAACACTCAAAATTACTCGCTCTGGAACTCACTCCTCTTCACACTTTAATATAATAATAATAATAATAATGAGTATTTGTAAGGCGCTTTTCACAGTTTTAACTGTCTCAAAGCGCACATGTAAATATGTAAGGGAAATGTTGCTTTTTATTCAATTTGTCGTCTGGATTGTTGGTGTTAACTAAGTGGCTGCGGTTATGACAAGACAAAGACCTAGACAAAGACTCTAACTCACTCTCATCTTTACACACTCTTTAACTCACTCCACCTTGCTCTCCAATTCACTCCTCTTCACTTTCAAGCTCACTCCGACTCTAATTTCATTTCTATGCACTCTTAAAATCACTCTCTCCAACTCACTTCACTCCTCTTCACACTCAAAATCACTCACCCTCCAACTCACTCCATCTTACTCTCACTTCACTCCTCCTCACACTCAACTCACCCACCTTCCATCTCACTCCACATCATAACACTTCTCTGCACACTCAAAATCACTCACGCTCCAACTCACTCCAATTCACTCTCTAACTCACTCTTCCTCACACTCTAAGTCACTCACTCTAACGTAATTTCCCACAAATGCCAAATTAATTTTCAACTCACCCCATTTCAACTCACTTTCATCTCACATTCTCTTACTAATGCGATTTTACCTTCAAACTCGCTAAATCTCATTCTAACTCAATTCATCTCACTCACTAACTAACCCCCTCTCTCTCTAATGAAGTTTCTAGTCTATTCTATCTGGCTAACTATTTTTAATCTCTTACTTTCTCTCTGTTACTCTAAATCCCTTTCACTCACTGTCCTAGTTTACTCTTTCTTAGCGTTGAATCACTTCCATCAATTCTTTTTACTGACACTTTAATTTTATACTCATATTTCAATTTCTTTTACACATTTCTTTTTTAGCTTCATCCCTAACTCATTATCACAATTTTTTGTAATTCCTCTCCCTCTCTAATCTATAACTCACTCTTCCTGATTCACTCATATTAACACTCTGGATTTTACCAGCTGACTCTCTGTAACGTCTTTTAAACTTTATATTTGCCATAGTTGAATGAATTTCAAGTAATTAAAAAACATTTGAAATAAAATCTTGAATAACTGTCCCTTTTGCTTAATCACCACACTTACTCTCTGGTGTTCTATTGCTCTCTATCTAAAATCCCCATAAATTATTAATAATACAAAAAACACGCCTCATATTTCATGAATCACATTATTCACATTTTATCTTCATATCTTGTTTTTATAGCGTATTTCTATTGGTTTTTTAACCTCGTTAGTATTTCCTTTGCACATTTTGAATAGCATTTTTATCTGTACACCCTATTTTATCGTTTTGCATCCTTTATCCTTTATTGCATTTGCACATTTTGTCGTACCTCCCCCGTCCCTAGATCTAGAAACCCTAACACATTTCCCCACATGTCGTCCCACGTATAATTTCAGAAATCAGAATCAGAAACCTTTAGTGGCCAAGTTGCGATGACAACAGGGAATTGGGTTTGGACTGACCCCGTCTTTTCCCCTCTTTTGGAAACGTAAACATAAATATATAAATAAAAGAAAAGAAACAAGAAAAAGGCCAAAAAAAAAAACAAAAATGGCATGAAATAAAGGAAACATACATTTCTACGTGACAAATAAAATTGGACTTTGATTTGAAATGTGCAGGTACGACGGGGCGTGTCTGCTCCTGGTGTGCGGCGTCACATTTCGAATACCGTATTTTATTTTATAGCCTATTTCTATTGATTTTTTTAACCTGGTTGGTATTTCCTCTGCACACTCTGAGTAGCATTTTTATCTGTACACCCTGTTTTATCGTTTTTCGTCCTTTTATTGCATTTGCACATTTTGCCGTACCTCCCCCATCCCTTGGTCGAAAGCTGGGACACATTTCACCACGTCGTACCACGTATAATTTCGACAAATACATATGGAATTTGATTGGCAATGGTCTCTCTCTGGGACGGGGGTGTGCACTGTGCAGGTACGACGGGGCGTGTCTGCTCCTGGTGTACGGCGTCTACGTCCTGGTGCTGAGCTTCGACCAGCAGATCAGCGCGTTCGTGAGGCGGCGCTTCGCCTGCTGCCGCTGTGTGGGGAAGGAGCCGGAGGGCGAGGAGCAGCAGGAGCAGCAGCCGCTGGTGGGCTGGAGTCAGGACGGCGGTCTGAGGGTCCACCGGAGCTCCAGGCTGGACAGCGGCATCTTCCAGGAGGACTCGGGCTACTCCCAGCTCTCCCTCAGCCTGCAGGGCCTGGACGAGGACGTGGACGGTGGGACCTGGTGAGCTGGTGTGTGTGTCTCGTGCTGAGGCGTGTGTGTGTGTGGGGGGGCAGAGCCCAGGACGGCGTTCCGGGTGCCGGAGAAGGACCTGAAGCGGATCCTGTGGGTGTTGTCTCTGCCGGTCATCACGCTGCTGTTCCTGACGGTTCCCGACTGCAGGAGGCGGCGCTGGAGGAGCTGCTACGCCCTCAGCTTCCTGATGTCCGCCGTCTGGATCTCCGGCTTCACCTACGTGCTGGTCTGGATGGTCACTGTGGTCGGTCAGTCTCCTGCCGCCTGAGGGAGGACGGGTTCTTCTCACTTGCCTATTTGTTATTTAAGCGGCGTGGTTTTCGAGGGTTCGCAATAGCCTCGTTATTCAAAAAAAAAACCAGAAAGAATTCAGAGTACCGTGGTAACCCGACTTACGAATGTCCTACATGCCGAAAATCCAGAGTAACACAATGCGTTGGCGCGAAAATTTTGTTTGACGTTTTGTCGCGAAAATTTAGTTTGACATTTTGTGCGCTTTGAAAGTGTGAAGAGCGCCTTACAAATGCTCTGAACTTGAAAATCTCGTCCCAAGGTGTTTTCGCTATACCGAAAGAGCCTTTTCTTACCGCAGGCGAGTGTCCGGCCGAGGTGTAAAGTACTTGAGTACACTATAGGAGTTTTCGTAAATATTGTAAAGCTATTGTAAACAATTGTATTGACGTGTTTTTCTTACTCTTTATTTTAACTCTAACTCTTTTCACTTTGTTATTTAAGCATCGTGGTTTTCGAGAGTTACCAATAGCCTCGTTTAAAAAATTCGAGAAAGAATTCAAAGTACCGTGGTAACCCGACTTACGAATGTCCTACATGACGAAAATCCTGAGTAACACAACGCGTCGCCGCGAAAATGTAGTTTGACATTTTGTCCCGAAAATTTTGTGACATTTTGTGCGCTTTGAAAGTGTGAAGAGCGCCTTACAAATGCTCTGAACCTGAAAATCTCGTCCCGAGTTCCGAGGTGTTTTCGCTATAACGAAGGAGCTTTTTCTCACCGCTGGCGTATATTGACATGAGAGTCCGGCCGAGGTGTAAAGTACTTGAGTACACTATAGGAATTTTCGTAAATATTGTAAACATTTTTTTTACTTATTGGTATTTTGGCATCTTTGTACTTGTACTGAGTATTTAAAAATATAAGCAACTTTTAAATTCACGCAGTCCCAATAAATCCACGCCGACAATAAAGTACAAGTACTAATACAAGTACAAATACTATTCTCAGTGTTTCAATGTCTAAAGAATTTCAGTTTCTTCATGCGTCCGTCGTACTTTTTTTTTTTTTTACAATCATATGTATACTTATGTACGTAAACTTATTGTATATTTACAAAATGTACAAAAATTCCCAAATTCCAAAAAATGGCCAACTAAACAACTGCTATGGAACATTATTACATTTATTACCAACATTTTATTATTTCTATTTTGTTTATTAGGTCATGGCATTGGATTATATAGATCGTAAAATGCGGCTCAGCTAACGAAATTTTCGCGGAACGAAACAACTTGGAGCAAAACTTGAACGGATTAATTTTGTAAGTCGGGGTACCACTGTAAAAATAAAAATTTTTTTATAAACAAGTATAATATGAAAGTATAATTATTATTAGTGTAATATTATTATTATTAAACTATAATTACAAAGTATAATAAAATGAATACAAGCATAAATTCAAAACATAACTTACACTATCACTCAGACGACACATTTTTCAAACTTTCCTGCGCGTTTCATTGTACAGTTTTTGAATACGGATGCAAACGTGTGACTTGTTAAAAAGATCAGTAAACAAAATATTTACGCGCCTTGTAATTCAGAGCATCTTACAGTCGGAAAATGACCGTGACACTCACCGAAAAACTGAATGATCTAGTCAGAGTTATCCTTGTGAGAAATTGTGTTTTGAAAACGACCGTTATATGAGGGGTAATTAGCGTCACATGACTGCGATACAGGAAGTGAAGTGGCGGGTGCGTGTGGTCAGGGCGGGTCATATGCTCCTTCCCTCCATTCCTGAGATTCCAGCTCTTTTTTCCCTGAGGGATTATGATGCCGGAGAGTCTGAGTTTGGCATGTGACTCTGAGCCGGATAAAGAGGATTATTATCTAACACACGGTCACACACTCTCACATGAGCGGCACACACTGACGCCAGCAGGTGCCCGCCAAACCAAAGACGGCAGAAAGAGCAAAAGAGAGCGAGAACGCAAGAAAAAGGCTGAGAGAGAAGAAATGAAAGGGAGTTTTGAGTAAAGAGGAGAGTTTAAGGTCGAGAGGAGGAGAAGAGAACCAGAAGAGAGTGAGAACGCGAAGAGAGTGGGCAACGTTTCTCAAACTATAAAACAGTTCCAATAAAAGGATGCGCGATTCTGAGCGAATGTGTGCGTGCGACCAAAATAAGCGGTTAATGAGAAAGTGAGAGTGTGAAAGTGAAAGGAAAAGAAAACATGAAGAGTGAGAGAAATGTGCGAAGTTGTGGAGAGTGAGAAATAAATTGTGAGTGTGAAGCAGTGTTCATTTTGACAAAGAGTCTTTGTCTTGTCCTAGTCTTTTGACTCAAACTCTGTTTTTTTTAGTCCCAATTTAGTCATCTTCATTTTTTTTTTTGTTTTAGTCTAATTTTAATTATACTTTTTAATAAAATTAAGTATAATTTCATCACATTTATAAGTAACAAATAGTTGCAGGGTGAAAACAGAAGTTTGATAGCTGATGGCGCTTCAGGTGTGTTGTATTTCTGTCTGTGATTGTTGCTTCACACGCGGCTACAGTTTTATCTGATTTATTTATTTTAAATACAGTATTTATTTAATATTTAAATATTAGTATTTATTTTATGTTGAGAGTTTTATCTGTTGACAAAAGTGTCAATAAATGTAGTTAAAGTTTTCGTTTCATTTCTCGGTTCGTTTTTCGTCAAATATTTTGTAGAAATTTTTACGAAATTAACACAAATAAAAAAAAAAAAGTGTAAACTTGACACAGGAAATACAGTAGTAACCCGACTTAAGAATGTCCTTTCTAACAAAAAACCCAAAAAAATGCTTTGTCGCGTAAATGTCGTCCCAATTTGCGGAAAAAATTAAATAAACAAAACGAGCGCGTCTTTTTTTTACTCCGAGTTCAGAAGTGTAAAAAACAGTTGTTTAATTCTCACGCACATCAAATAAACTGAAAAACAACACAAGCACTGCTTAGTTTCATACGTATAGTTTCCAAAATAGAAAATATTAGAAGTCGTCTTTTTTTTTGCCTGACATAATTTAAAGATGGCGTCAGCATTCATTGTCCACTGTATTATTATATACTGTACATTTATAAACAATTGCCAAAGGGGCAAAGCCCCCCCCCCCTTAATTTTTGAACACAGATAAATAATGGACATTTTTCTTTTATTTTAAGACTAATTTTTTCCCTAATTCGCATCTCGAAGTCTCGTAGTAAGAAAAGCACTGTATGAATAAATTTGAACTTGAACTTGATTTAAACAACTATTGTACTAAAAATAAATGTCTGTTTGAATTCACATTGATGGTCACAGCACGGATTAGACGAATTACATTATCGAACTAAATTCTCTCCTAACACAAAGGCCGTCGTCACAGAATAATTTCGTAAGTCGGGGACCTACCACACGCAAAAACACACTTCCATGTTATATGCTTGAAATCATATGTCATTTTATTTTTTCGCGACATCCTGCTTGACGCACCAATTTTCGCCCTTTTCGTCCCGTTTCAGGTGAGACCCTGGGAATTCCCGACACCGTGATGGGAATGACTCTGCTGGCGGCGGGAACGAGCATCCCAGACACAGTCGCCAGTGTCATTGTGGCTCGCGAAGGTAAATCCACACACACACACACACACACACACACACAAGAGACACACACACACACACACACACACACACACACACACACACAGTTCATACAGCCATATTTTTTTCCCTTTTAAACTGACTCTTTTCCCCTCCAAATTTTTAAACCTAAAAAGAGAAATGTTGATTCTTTATATGAAAGACTTTTTTTCACATAGCGTCTTTGCGTTGGTCTCGGACTAAGAAAAGCGCTATACGAATGAACTTGAACTTGAACACACACATCTGGATAAAACCCACCATCTTTGCAGGGAAAGGCGACATGGCCATGTCCAACATCGTGGGCTCTAACGTCTTCGACATGCTGTGCCTGGGTCTGCCCTGGTTCATCCAGACGGTGTTCGTGGCTCCGGGTTCGGTGGTGGAGGTCAACAGCAACGGCCTGCTCTTCATGTCCCTCACTCTGCTGCTCTCCATCGTCTTCCTCTTCCTCGCCGTGCAAGTCAACGGCTGGAGGCTGGACTGGAAGCTGGGCCTGGTGTCTCTGCTCTGCTACATCCTCTTCGCCACCTTGTCTATCCTCTACGAGCTCGGGATCATCGGTAACAACCCCGTCCGCCTCTGTTCCGACTGACCAGACACTCAAGCTCGGGCTGCGTTTCCCAGCAAAGGCTGAAGTTGTTTGGCGACTGCAGATGTGTGTACAGAAGATGTCATTAAAGCTATTTTATGTCACCCATCGTGTCCGTTCTCTAAATGGTTACTTTACTGATTTTAGTCACGGGCGAACGTGTCAAGAGAAACGATTGCGGATCAAGATGGTCTTCTGGGAGGTTCTCCTGCCAAACTACTAGATAAACTTCAGTTAGTTCAGAATGCAGCTGCTAGATTACTCACCAGAACAAAAGAGTATAGCCATATTAGTCCAGTGTTAATGTCGCTACACTGCTTACCTGTTAAATATCACATCCAGTTTAGAATTCTTTTAATCACTTACAAAGCACTAAACGGTTAAGCAACTCCTCTATATCTCATCAATCAATATGACCAGAAAGTGCATTGAATTCTCACTAACCAATCAAAGTGGAGTGCTTTAGACTCCACCTAATTGTGAGAATTTGGGAACAAGAATTATGAAATGAAGCGAACAGCAAATTCAGACTTGGATTTTAGGGTGTTTTAAATTTCCCTACAATTTTTTTTTCTTTTTCGTTGGTTCTGAGTAAACTTAATGTTTTTTTTTTTTAACACCAATCGGATTCCAAAGATAAGAGAATTAGTTAGTTTTGCTGTTCCCGACCACCTTCTGCATCCAGAGCTCTTCATCTGCCAAAGCTTCATCTCCAGGACACTTGATTATCACCCTATATTCTCAGATGGATTGATTTGGTACTGATTTCACGCGTATGTATGTTGTTTTAGAAGCTTAGCTTTGATTGGTTAGCTCCTCCATAACTCCGGCCATCTTAAAATATTGCAAATCTCTAACTTGAACAAAAGTGTAGTTTCAACAACGACCACAGGAGGGAGCTCTCGGTGTGAAAAAGGCAACTTGTTCAGCACACAACAAAAAACAGATGAAGGTTCGATGAAGGTACATCAACTGAATCTTCCAAGGCCCAAGAAAGACTGAGTGGACTTGCAATAACTAGTATTAAGAACAAAATTGCTCATCATATATCTTATAATGACATCATAAACGCCTCCATGAAAGCAAGAAAACACAAAGTGTAAAGTTGAATATTGAGGGGGAATGTAAAAGTGATTTCGTTTGTCATGTCATTTAAACACCTTATTTGTATTTGTGATGTGTAGTTCTTCTGTATTTAGCTTTTTATTTTATTATTTATTATACAATATATTTTTTTACGTTGATTGTGTTGCATTTTGTACGTTTGCAAACTGACCAAAACGAATATTTTATTGTTATAACTTGAGTTGACCTTGATTGATTGATTGTATTGCACATTATACATTTAGTAAAAAAATTACCACAGACCTTCATTCACAGAATGAAGATCACAACGCTGTGATTGTTGCTCGGCTTGAGCGGCACGTTCAGTGAAGTACAGGAAGCTCAAGGTTTGCCCTGTTGCTGCTCCGGATGTCTCTTGGAGTCGACTGTATCAAGCTTAATCAACTGTAGAAAGTTGCTGTGCACAAAATACATACAAAAGTAATAGTAATCCACTCTTGTTAAAATACAGCGTAGAATAAAGTAAAATGCAAAATTAGAAGAGCATTTGAAAAGTCCATGTTTACCTTATTTTAACAATAATTCGACGTTATAGACATCCGAATGGAATAACTGAGGTTATTCACCTGAGGTCTCCAGAAAGAAGTTTGATGGTCAGTGGATAAGCTCTGATTATGTTTCCACAAAACAAGGTAAGTTTAAGTTTAACCATGTTAAGTGAATCTCTGAAGTGAACCTGCTGCGGAGGTGGTTCTGCTCAGAGTAAGTTCACTTACTCCGTCTCCGTCCTTCTGACAACGAGTCTGTGGATGAGGAAGTGGCCAATACACACGTTTATCGTGTTCTTGTTGTAGTAAAATTATGAATGATTCTTTTGGTTTGGTCTTGTACTTTTCTGAAGGAGTTATATAAGAATTTATATCTGTAAAAAGTTCTACATGAGTAAAAGTTCATTTACTACTTGCGGAGTAATACCCCGTTGGTGTGTTCTACATTAGGTGTGTATGTGTGTGTGTGTTAATTCTCCTGTTTGATACAGTGTCCTGCATCACAATCACAACCAATTCATAACAAAGATTCTTTATTTACAGAAAAACAAGCAAAAGCTCAACTTACAAATGAAACTGAAACGTCGGGAGTAGAAGGCAGTAAAACAACAAGCAAAGGTTTCTCTCCAACTAAGAGGAATAAAGCTTTAACTAATAAATATAATATAAAATATAATAAAACAAATAAACAACCGAAATATAACCTTACTCCATCACTAACCCAAACACCAGGAGAAAAGCCACATTTTCTAAGCCACGGTGGAATATGTTGCTCGCTGGTGAAATACACACCAAAAGGAGTAGAAGAATGGATATAATACCACAATAATCGTTTCATACAGCTGCTTTGGGACAATCAACAACTGAAAATTACTTTATAAATAACCTGGATTTTAAACAGTGGTACCCCAACTTATGACATCACTCCGTGCTAAGAGCAACTTTATTAAAATTCCGTTATCTGATGTGATTCATCTAATCTGTGCCAAAACTGTGTAAATTCTGATATTGCACGTCTTGCAGACCAAGGCCAGAGCCCTGTTGTTGTGGGATGACCAGGAACTTGTGTCACTATACGTTTCGGGTCGACTCAACCCTGGCTCAACCCCGGCTCAACCCCAACCCTGGCCCCCGGGGAATGATGGCTGAACCCTCAAGTGCAGAGACTGATTTGGGGTCTTACTGGAGAAGTGGAGATGGACCTTTTTGCCTCTGAGTTCTTCTCGCTAACGTCTTTTTGTCGAGTTCATGGCCGCAGGGGAAGTTGTTCGCTTTCCCAGCTATCAAGCTACTTTCGTCTAAGGAAGGCCAAGCAAGAGCAGAGATTGCAGCTACTCTGTCGGCCCCGCCTTGGAAGATTCTGGTATGTCGCCCAGCGGGGGGCAGGATTTGTCACCCTAGCCGGAGCTCTGGAGCCTGCATGTGTGGCAGGTAGAGGGGGCGGAGAGATGTCCTGCCCTGATGAGATGGACACGGTAGCTGAGACGAGGGCATCGTCTACCCGGCGGCTGTACTCAAACGAGTGGGACGTGTTTGTGATCTGGTGCGGTGGAGTGGGCGTGAATGCTGTACTGTATTTTCTGCAGGAATGGATGGACGTAGGAAGCGCCCCGTCAAAAACTCATTCGGCTACATACAGAGCGCAGGTTGTGACTGTGAGCGGAAGTCGTGTCCTGGGAAAGCCTTGCGTGCGTACGTCGACAGTTCAGTTCCGTCGAGTCAGTTCCGGATCAACCGTATGTGGGCTTTGCTGACGCGGAGGGGTGGTCCACTGCCTAAGCAACGGCCGTCTCACTGGATAGTGGATGCCATCTGGCCCGCGTACGCTGAGACGAGGGTGAACTGCCCAGAGGGAGTATGCGCTCATTCGACCAGAACCTTGGCTCTTTCGTGGGCGTGGGCGAGTGGGATGGATATTGAAGAGATATGCGGAGCTGCGGGCTAGGCGTCTCACAACACTTTTGCCAGATTCTATTGTTTGTTCGTCCCCTCGTTTGGTCATCACGCCTTTGGGGCGAGGATTGGTTTGGTGGACGACTGGCGAGGGTTGAATACTCTTGGTGGTATTACGCCGTTTTTGTGGTGTTTGTGCGTGGTTTTTCTGCAGCGCGGGATTTTATGGCTTTCCCATGCGTAATGTCGAAGTGAACGTTTTCGGTTCGCTACCTGAGGTAAGAAAACGGAAGACATTACACAGGACGTCGTTTGGAAAAAGATTTGGGAAGACATGGGATTTCCCATGTGTAATGTCTTCCGTTCCGATCTCTGAAGGAACGAAGGATTACGTACGTGACCTAGACAGTTTCGTACGGACGATATAGAGTGACAAGTAGAAAAAAACATGCCATATTTTACTTGTGTCTTGTGTCATGGATTCTGACGTCTGAGTTCACGGACTTTTATGTGTTTTATTTCACGGACTTTTGTTGTGACATGCGCCTCAGCGCGCCGCCATGTTCCGTGTTCTGTGTCCTCGTCGGTTGTCCTAGCAACCAGGTGTTTCCTGTTTCTTTGTGTAATCATGTCGTGTATTTAAGCCTTGTTTAGCCTTTGTCTCGTCGCCAGTTTGTCTATGCGTTTCACGTCAGTCATCCCAGCGTTTTGGTTATTGCCTAGTTTCTTGTTTGACCTTGCTATCGCTTCTCGACCTTGTTTACCCGCCTGCCGATTTTGGATTGTTTGGATTTCTCGCTACCGGACTTTTGCTCGTTGACCATTCTCTTGCCTAGCCCTTATTGCCCCGAACGCCTGTATTTGACCCTTGCTGGAACGACCACGATTAAAGCCATTGCAACCGATTCTCCAAGTCTCTGATCTGTTGAATGTGGATCCGTGGACTACCAGCCGTGTCAGCTTGGGCTCTCTCATCTCCCTGCATTCGACAGGTAAGAAAAAGCTGTGCTCCTTTCACATCCCTTATCGCTCAAATTTCTTCATGCGTTAAATCAGGGGTGTCAAACTCATTTCGCATAGCGGGCCACATACGACTTAAGGAGACGTCAGGCGGGCCGGACCATTAAAATTATACCATACTCTGCATTATCAAAAATGTCATGTATTTTCTTTGTTTTGGTGTAAAGAAGCACAAGAACATTAGGAACATTGAATTTTAATGAACTATGCTTTTACAAAACATTCCAAGA
>MU204322.1:150208-163506 GCA_017309775.1 Paedocypris sp. Pulau Singkep | reverse complement strand
CCCCCCCCCTCCTTCTCACTCACTCACACCAGTCTCTGTATTAAATGTGTTAAAACATTGTTAGAAACATGTTTGAAAATGTAATAAAGGACTGTCTTGCAGAACTGTGGTTATTTTGTGAAAATTGTTTTTTGAGAGCCAGGACCCTTATTTTTGGGATGTCATTTTCTTTTTTTTTTATGAAAGCATGGTTATTAAGGATATGTTTAAGTTTTGAAACAATTTCAGGTGAAGATCATTTCAGATTTCAGACCCGTTTTTCTGGTTCACGTTTTCTTCTGCAATATTCTGGGGAGATTAGTGTCGTGTTAAAATCATGTTAATGTGGTGTGTATTTGGTAGGTTTTCAAATGATATTAATTACTTTGTGGCATGTTGTGAATTATATGTTGTCCACTGAAGCAAACCACGTTGTCTTTTGTGTAGTGTTTTGTTTGAGAGCGCTGTAAATTGTTGTCTCGGCAACAGTGCCGCATGCTGTATAAAATGGACAAATTACTCAAAACGAGAGTTAAAGATTGACTCAGTTAAAAGAATCGAACTTCCCACCACATGACAGCAGCACTTTTTCAGAAAATATAATTTGTAGCTTTATGTAATTTCATTTAAAAATGGTTTGTTTAATAAATACAGGTGATTCAACCTACATAAAGTATAACTAATGTATACTTTTTATTTTTCTGTTAAAAAGACTCGAAAAGACTCGAAAGTCGAACCTAGGACTTGGACTCGACTTGAGACTTGTTAGCTATTGACTTGGACTTGACTCCAGACTCGAGGGCAGTGACTTGAGACTTGTTACTTGTCTAAGAGTGACTTTGTCCCACCTCTGGTTTAAAGTGTCCACAAAAAAATGTATATAAATATATACCGTATTTTCCGAACTATAAGCCGCTACTTTTTTTCTGTGGATTTTTTTCCACCACTAGCGCCGCTCTAAGCAGATATCATTTTTATAAGCTTTAATCAGCAAAGTTGCTGGTGTTAAAATACAGGTTAGGAAAGGATATGTTTAGTTACACACATGTACATTTACAATTCAAAATCGTTCTGTTCCTGTAGTAAATACAGTGAAGCCTGGTTTATTGATATGTTCCAAGCCTGACTGCAATAGGTGAAAATCCGCATTTACGTATTTATTTAACACTTATTCAGACTTTTAAAACATTTTTTTATGGTATTCTTTATTAAAGTAATGTTAACAAACATTCAGTACAACCGAACAAATGTCATGCAATAAAACAGTAAGTGTTTTGATTACCAAGAGGCGCGGGATGCGCGTGACATCAGCAGACACGAATATTTCCATATTTCATTTAACGAATGCAAGCCAAAAAAACATTATTACTCCACATCAAAACGAAAAATTGTTATGTGTACAGTAACGGAACGAAATATTAATTAATAATATATGTAACACGCGTGGCCCCGGAAATATTAATTTTCAAAGTGGTTGAATGGGTGAAAATCAGGCGCGGGGCTGCAAGAGACGTCCGACATTGCTGACGTCTGACATTGGCATCATTGGGCCAGACGCGTCCGCTGAGGCCCTTCTTCAGCCGCTACTAGACGCGTGAGACGCGCGTGATTCGCGGGAGGCTCAGGAAGCGGATGCGCGTGACATTAGTAGAACTCTTGCACGATATATCTCTTTTATAATTCATGCATACCTAATTAAAACAACCCGCGAAGCCGTAAATCTGCGAACATATGTAATAAAGAAAAAAAAATCTAATCCAAAAACATACATATCTGTGGCTTGTTCCCTTGTTCCCTGTCAGGTAATGTTGTCCCCAGTAGTGTCCAGTGAACAACTGGAAAGGGAACTTTTTTTAATAGAGTGGATGCGGCTTTTTTTTTTTTTTTTTTTTTTTTTCAAAAATAGAGTGAGGTGGCTTATATACAGGTGTGGCTTATAGTCCAGAAAATACGGTATACAAAAGCTGAATGGTGTTGGTGACTATATAAAATAACTAAAAATAAAGTGTTCCATAAAAAAAAATAGAATAGAAGACCGTACAAATACAAAGACTCAGTAACATTATCATACCTAGGTGATTCTTTAAATGTAAGTCCTAAAGTTACACAGACATAATTACACAGACACGCCGAATTTTTGGTCAGCCCACATTTATTTTTGCCAGACCAAACGCGTGTGTTAATCACGTGTTAAACGCGCTTGTGTCACGTCTTCATTGCGTCCTCTTCACGTTTGACGGCGTCTGCTTCGCTGGTGCCATATTTTAGACGCGATTTGGTCGCGATCAGGACGCGGAGGGCTGTGTGACCGAGCCTTTATGCAAATACGAGAAGCAGACGATGATGATCACGTGGCCTCCTGCTCACAAGACCCTCTTGTTGTATGGATCTACGATCGATTATGAATATTGAAACCTCGAGTCTGCTCTGTCAAATTCGCATTTTTTTTATTTTGGTGTGATTGGTGTCACCCGGTGCGGCCCACACTCCACTAGCAACGCCGCTGGCTGAGGCAAAGGCCTGGGTTTCAAAAGACAACCAATTCAAAGAAATTCAGGTCCACCATCCGGCGACTGAGAAGGGGGAAGTGTGGGGCTGCTGACATCAACTCAGGACGTTGTGGATCGGTGGGGAGAGTACTTTGAAGACCTCCTCAATCCCACCAACACGTCTTGCGAGGAGGAAGCAGAGCCTCTGGTATTGAGGACGGGTGCTCCTATCTCTGGGGCTGAGGTCGCTGAGGTAGTCAAAAACCTTTGGCGGCCGGGCTCCAGGGGTAGATCAGACCCGCCCAGATCTCCTTAAGGCTCTGGATGGTGTGGGGCTGTCCTGGTTGACACGCCTCTGGATTGGCATGGTGGATCACACTCCTCAGCCTCCCTGGGAAAGTCTATTCAGGAAATGTATGGCAATTGTTAGTAGTACCATTGCATTTATTGCTATGATGGTGTACTAACTTTATTAAAATCAAGGCATTGCAAAGACATACATTAATAATAAAGTTTCAAATAATTGATGAAGCTAAATTTGTTATAAATTGTGCAAATATTCATTAAGCATATTGCAACAATCAAGACTATCAAAAGTAAAAAGAAATATTCTTTGCACGTATTGTTGTGTAAAATCAAATTGTGCAACTTTACAATGTTATTTAACTTATATTTAAAAGTAGCACTGCTTATATGTCATAAGCAGGTTCAGTACCGGTATATAAAAGTTCAAAGGTGCTTTTAAAAAAACTTGCAAAACTTTTAAAACTTCACTTCCTGTATTTCTGTAAACTAACTGCAATCGCTATTAATTCCATTGCAACCTCGAATATCTGACGATGTCTTGAGAACCGGGTTTAGGGTCGGTTAGTTACGTACATTCAAGTTCCGACAGCGCCCGCAGTTACGTACATTCAAGTTATGTAGAGCGTCAGTTACAGTTAAGGTGGAGCGCTGGGTTTTAATTCAAATTGGATCCGGACCGCGGTCCGCCATTATTCTACTTGGTCATCCACTTTCGGCCGTGTTGTTTCGGTGATAAAAGTGTTTAGGCCGAAAACCGAAAATGCACTTTTTGGCCATTTTCGGCCGAAAATTTTCGGTGGCCGAATATTCGGTACATCCCTAGAGAGGAGAGTTCATCGGATTGTTGAATCTCAAATTGAGGAGGAGCAATGTGGTTTTTGTCCCGGACGTGCAACTACAAACTAGCTCTATATACCCTTTTCAGGATCCTGGAGGGATCATGGGAGTTTGCCCAACCAGTCTACATGTGTTTTGTGGACTTGGAGAAGGCATTCGACCGTGTCCCTCGGGGACTCCTGTGGGGGGTGCTCCGGGAATATGGAGTAGCGGAGCCCTTGTTGTGGGCTGTCCAGTCTCTGTATGACCGGTGTCAGAGTTTGATTAGTATTGCCGGTAGCAAGTCATTTCCGGTGAGAGTCGGTCTTCGCCAAGGCTGCCCTTTGTCACCATTTCTGTTCATAACTTATATGGACAGAATTTGTAGGCGCAGTTGAGGCGGAGGAGGGATCAACATCCGCCTGTATGGGAATCAGTGCCTCCAAGTCCGAGACCATGGTTCTCGACCGAAAAAGGGTGGAGTGCCCCCTGCAGGTCAGAGACAGGGTCCTTCCCCAAATGGAGGAGTTTAAGTATCTCAGGGTTTTGTTCACGAGTGGTCGGAGGATGGAGCGGGAGATCGACAGACAGATCAGTGCTGCGTCTGCGATAATTAGGACGTTGCACCGGTCCGTCATGGTGAAGAGAGAGCTGAGCCAAAAAGCAAAGCTCTCGATTTACCAGTCGGTCTACGTTCTTACCCTCGCCTATAGCCAGCAGTTGTGAGTGGTGAGCGAAGGGGCGGAAAGGAGCTTCCTGTGCAGGGTGTCTGGGCTCTCACTCAGAGATGAGAAGCTCTGCCATTCGGGAGGAGCTCGGAGTAGAGCTAAAATAAAAAAACAGCGGCTCCAGTACCTAAAAGTGCGTGATTCACTGAGTTCGGGTTGTTCGGCAGACGAGAAGGACAAATTCCCTTTTTACGACGGCATAATTGGTCGCAAACAGTCCAGCCAGCCAAATGTGCTGGAGTCCAACGAAACATCTCGTGGTACGACATCATTGGACACGGGGGACAAAGGACAAGCGGGATCTCAGAACTGTAAGTGACAATAATATACAAACCTGTTTTAGTCGATAGCTGTTCTGTTGGTTTAGTGTGTGCAAATCCCTAACGTTAATTACACAGGGTTTTGCTACAAATCAAAATAAGGAACCATGGTTATCTTGTTGACAAAATTGATTTCCACAAAAAAAAACACATTTATTAGTTCTTATATACAAAACACATTTATTTTGCTTTTGTTTTAACATTTGCATTTTTTTGTTCAGGTGCTTCATTCCATTCGAACGCAGGGGATGAGACTAAGGAAACGGCTGGACCTTGTACACGCCCTGAGATGATGCCTCCTGATCAAAGCAGGAAGTCAGCAAGCAGGAAGAGAAAATCCGAAGTCTGTGAGATGTTGACTGCTTTCATGGATATGCAGAAGCGACACCACCAAGAAGTTACAAAAAAGGAGCAAAACCATTACCAACAACAGAAAGAGATGTTGGATCATTGGATGAAGTCACAGGTGGAATTGGAGGAGCGCCAACTGCAGATGATGAGGGAGGAGCAGCGTGAAACCAACAGGCTGTTCATGCAAACAATGAACCGATTTATCGACGCCATGACACCCTCTTATTCTCACCATCCCTGTGCTCACCCTTCCTCTCCTCATCACTCATCAAGTCCTCTTCTACGATACAGTGTGGACGAACCAACGCCGGATGCCGAGCACGAAAGCTCTTCAAAAATGTAGTCAATTATAATCGAAAAGTGGATGTCTATATTGTTGTAAAATGTTCATTTCGTTGTTTTAAGGTTTTACCTTTTTTTAAATTTATTAGAATTTGGTCTAAAACACTATTTATGACAGCCTTCTGTGAGGTTTTTTTTTGTCTTTGTAAAGTTTATAACTTTTATAAATAAAACATTTTTCATCATTTGACAGTCTTGTGTTCTGTGTTTTGAGTGGGAAAACGTCATACAGTTAAACTGTGACTATTATCAACAGCACAAAGGTAGATCACAACAAACAAATCATAGATACATGCAACACAAGTACATATACTAATAGCAAAAACAACGAAGTTCAATATAAAACAAACTCCTAAGATTAACTAATAGTTACAGTTTTGAGAATAATGCACTCGATGCATCTCTGGTGGCGTTTGACCGAGTGGGTGAATTCTCGGCTTCACAGCCGCTGTGCACATTTTCTTCTGTGGCAATCTCCTCAAATTCCTCACCATTTACTTGACCGAAATTGTGAAGTATGCAACAGGCACAGATAATGGTGTTTTTATTGTCTATGCGGCAATCACACCTCTTCATTAAGCACCTCCACCTTCCGTTAAGGAGACCAAAAGCCCTTTCCATGGTCATCCGGTTGTTGGAAGGTTTTTCTGCATATGGTTTTATCAACCATGGCAGTGATGGATACACAACATCTCCCGAACCCACCACGGGCACATCCACTCCTTCAAACCTCTCTGTTAACCGTGGGAACAGGGTATTACTCTGGCCCCATCCCAAACAAGGATACATTGGCAAGGACTCTAGCATCATGAACGTTGCCCGTCCATCCCACATTAATGTCCCAGAACATTAGTCGATGGTCCACCACGCCTTGCAGAATAACCGAGTAGAAACCTTTTCTGTTGTAGCAGTCTGCGGAGCTTACAGGCGGTGCTACAATCCCTATATGAGTGGCATCAATGGTCCCACAACATTGTGGGAAACCCCACCTGTCTCTGAAACCCCACCTGTCTCTGAAACCCTTACTTATGTTTTCCTGCTCTGAGGGTGTCCGGATGAACAGGGAAAGCAGGTTTTTCACAATTGCCGAGGCTACAGGGTTGGTAATGCTAGTAGATTGACCAACCCCAAATAAACGGGAGATGGTTTTGTACTCTTGTGGCCAGTCTCCGTGCGCTTATGGCAACACTGGCCACTGGTCTCCTGAATGCAGTGGCCTGTCTTTGAAGGTGCGGTTGCAGGAACGCCGTCCTTCTCATCCTGAAATTAGCCACTCACAGTCTGTTCAGCTGCTGAGAACATGCTGCCACCACACACCCGATCTTTGCCGAATCCATGTGGTACCCTATGTCTCCCGGCTGGACAGGGAACACCTCGGAATTCTTCCGGAGGAGCTGGAGGACGTAGCTGGGGCAAGGGAAGTCTGGGCCTCTTTACTGAGGCTGTTGCCCCCGTGACCCAGCCCCGGATAAGCGGCTGAAGACGGTACAATACAGTAGGCCACGAAGATCATTGTTGATACATGACTTATCATGTGACAGCGTTGGCCTAGCATAGTCGACTGTACACGCATTATTGAAATATGCGCATATAGGCACACCCCAAGTTTCTGTGCTTCTAAAATTGGAAAATATAGTGCTTATGCTGGCAATTGTGAGTTGTAAGTACTGCAACTCCTTTCTTGTGCATAACAGTTCCCTGTTTGGGTGAATTGCTACCAGTTTTAATCTGGCTCGGTGGCCCAGACGTAATTTTAAAACCGTCAAGACCACCTAATAGCTCCAACCACTCCAAATAGTGGCTCGATTTAAAAAAAAAAAGTCTAATTTCTCATTGATTACCTGTGGTTCTGTCTTTGATTTTTCTTTTATAAATCGTCTCGGTAACCACCGCTAACACGTTGCATCGACCCGATAGCCTTGGAGAATCGGCGAGTTTCTGCGCTCTAGTTTCAAGCACACGTTTTTATTACTGCAATCAATCCCCGTTGCGTTGACTTGGGCCAGTGGTTTTGATCGTCCAGTGAACTTCAAAAGTCACCGACCCTGCAAACTACCTATCAGGAATTGTGATGCGCTTTGCTGCATACTATGATTATTGATAGTCGTCGTTTGAAATGAAGAAAAAAGTAGACGTAAGATGAATGTTTGCTCTTATGCTGTGTAGAAACCGCAATAGCCAGCCTTGCTGAACAGGATGTTCCACAGAAAGAGAAAGTGCTTAGTGTCTCGAGGTGATATTCTGAGCAACGGTCGTTGTGACTGGAACTTAAGAGAAAAGCAACTCCTTAAAATCAACTCCTGGTAAAACTGCCTTTGAACGTGGTAGTAAAAACCTAGTAATAAGAATAGAGAGGAACTGTGTTGAGAGAGAGAAAGGAGTGAACGCTTTTCTGAGAGGTTCCACTGCTTCCGCTGATTTCCTACTGCAATCAATAAAAGGCATTGAGCTTTCAAAGTGCTGTGACTTGTGTCCTGTGATTGTCAAGATCCATCTTAAGACGACGACGAACCCAACATTACCCCTGGTAATAGTTGGTTTTTTTTCTTTGCAGCCTTGAAGCAGGAGGTGAAGGAGGAGAAAGAAGAACCATGTGAAGTGGAGATTACACACCTAGAGCTTTTCAACAGTGCAAGTGAACAAGCTTCTACTAGTGGAGTCACGACAGAAAAGACTCCTTCAGAAGAAACAAGAGAAGATGGAACAGGTTCTGCTTTCATTCACGGTGGAGATGTTTCTTCAGACAGTTCACTCCAAACTCAGACAATAGTAAAACACTGTCATTACTGTCAAAAGGTGTTTCAGTCTGGAGAAAAACTCAGCAGACACCTGCAAACTCACACTGAAGCTAGAAAACACAAATGTTCTGAGTGTGACAAGACGTTCACTGACCCTAGTAATTTAAAGTCTCACTTCAGAACTCACACTGGTGAGAAACCCTTCTCCTGTTCTCAGTGTGGCAAGAGTTTCACACGCAGATCAGGTCTGAATCGCCACATGATAATTCACACTGGTGAGAAACCGTTCTCCTGTTCTCAGTGTGACAAAAAATACTCAAAAAAACTAAGTCTGAAACTTCACATGATGATTCACACAGGTGAGAAACCGTTCTCCTGTTCTCAGTGCGGTAAGAGTTTCTCTGAAAAACGAGGTTTAAAACTTCATATGATAATTCACACTGGGGAGAAGCCGTTCTCCTGTTCTCAGTGTGGCTGGAGTTTCTTTACAGAACTAAGTCTGAAAAATCACATGATGATTCACACAGGTGAGAAACCGTTCTCCTGTTCTCAGTGTGACAAGAGTTTCTCAAAAAAACTAAGTCTGAAACGTCACATGATGAATCACACTGGTGAGAAACCCTTTTCCTGTTCTCAGTGCGGTAAGAGTTTCTCTGAAAAACGAGGTTTAAAACTTCACATGATGATTCACACTGGTGAGAAACCGTTCTCCTGTTCTCAGTGTGACAAGAGTTTCTCAAAAAAACAAAATTTATATCGTCACATGATGATTCACACTGGTGTGAAACCGTTCTCATGTTCTCAGTGTGACAGGAGTTTCTTCAATAAACAATCTCTAAATGAACACATGAGGATTCACACTGATGGGAAAGAGTTCTCCTGTTCTCAGTGTGGCAAGAGTTTCTCCACAAAGGAAAATCTAAATTGTCATATGGCGGTTCACACTGGTAAGAAACCGTTCTTCTGTTCTCAGTGTGGCAAGAGTTTCTCATTTAGATCAGTTCTGAATATTCACATGATGATTCACACTGGTGAGAAACCGTTCTCCTGTTCTCACTGTGGCAAGAGATTGTTATGTATATCAGTTCTGAACTGTCACATGAGGATTCACACTGGTGAGAAACCGTTCTCGTGTTCTCAGTGTGGCAAGAGCTTCAGAACTAAATCCGTTCGTAATCGTCACATGAGGACTCACCCTGGTGAGAAACCGTTCTCCTGTTCTCACTGTGGCAAGAGTTTCTCACTTAAATCAATTCTGAATCGTCACATGAAGGATCATACTGCTGAGGAATCAATATCCTGTTCTCAGTGTGGCAAGAGTTTCTCTAAAAAACAATATTTAAATCGTCACATGATGACTCACACTGGTGAGAAACCGTTCCCCTGTTCTCTGTGTGGCAAGAGTTTCAGACGTAGATCAGATCTTAATCGTCACATGATGGTTCACACTAATGGGAAACCGTTCTCCTGTTCTCAGTGTGGCAAGAGTTTTTCACATAGATTATATCTTAATTGTCACATGATGAGTCACACTGGTGAAAATTCGTTCCCCTGTTCTGAGTGTGACAAGAGTTTCTCACATGCCGCATGTCTGAAGCGTCACTTGAAGACACACTTGTGAGAAACTTTCATGTTTGATATTTTGTGATTGAGTCTCTCAATGATTCTCATCCCTTACAAACTTTACCATCCACGGAATCTTAAATATAATTGATAAATCTTTCAAAAGCTCCGCCTTCTAAATGACTTCTCTGTATTTCTTTTGTATCTTCAGTTCCCTGTCTAGAGGAACGAGATGTTCAACCAAAGCTAGTTACAATTTACAATGATGGAATTGTGTCATGAAGTGAATTGTTGAGGAATTACCGTTCTACCTTTCTTTGTGGGGAGTTGTGGTACAGTGGTAGGGGACATGGACTCGTGTCCGAAAGGTTGCAGGTTCGAATCCCCCCTACTACGGGTTCTGCAACTAAGTGTCCTTGAGCAAGACACTGAACCCCACATGCCCCCCGGGCGCCACGGCTTAAGGCTGCCCACTGCTCCGGGTTTGTGTGTTCACTTCACTGTGTGTATGTGCACTTTCACGGATGGGTTAAATGCAGAGCACGAATTATCCTTTTCCTTATCCTTTTATTAGGCCAAATTTGACCAAGAATGAGGAAGAATTTGCCATAAACCGGCAGCGTTTAACAGTGAAAACAAAAACGAAAGTAAAGGCGCACTCTAAATGCGCTGTTTAGAGAGGGCAAGACATGCCTAATCGTCTCTTTTACTCAAACACTGTCACTAAGCTTGAAACATTTATCTGCCCCAGCAATGACCGTCGATGTTGAGTCTCGACCGATGATGGCAGCAAGTCGAGACTCAATTGCCATATGTTTAAGTTCAAGTTTAGTTATGTAGCGCTTTTCTTAGTCCGAGACCAACGCAAAGTTGCTAGAAAGATGTAGAAAGTCTATGTAGAAAGGCAAATGTTTAATGAAGTCTGTCCGACGGGCCATTAAATCAAGGCAAGCAAATATAAATACAGACGAAAACCAGGACCAAGAATGTAGTCTGGTCTAATGATACATTATAATACGGTCAAATGAGGAATATAAATCACATCACTTAATAATTCACGTCCATGATTGATGCGGACCAGCGGACTCAGTCATTCGGGTTCAAAACAAGGAGACGGGATGGGTGTGATGACTTTATTCAGATTCAGAGGAGAACACGCCCGGGCAGCTCTTTCAATAATGTCACCTGAGGACTCGTCCCACCCCAACTAAAAACTGCTCTAATCACCCCTATTGTCAGAAAACCAGGCCTCTACCCTGACGACCTCGATAGTTTCCGCCTCATCTCTAACATGCCGTACATTTCTACAAGTCTAGAAAAAGTAGTTTCCGTCCAAATCCAGGAACATCTTACCCGAAATTAACTTTTTGAAGATTTTCAATCTGGTTTCCGCCCCCTCCGCAGCACCGAAACAGCCACAATAAAGATCACCAACTCTGGGCTACTTACTACACTCGTGCTCCTTGACTTTACTGCTGCATCTCCCACGACACCTTAGTTGGGCGGCTGTCTGATCTCGGTTTCTCTGGTACTGCTCTATCATGGTTTATATGCTATCTATCGAACCGCACCCAGTTCATCCAGCTTGGCAAGTTCAGGTCCAGGACTTGCCTGGCCAACTGTGGTGTGCCTCAGGGTTCTGTCCTGGGGCTCCTGCTGTTCACAAAATATCTCCTACCTCTGGATCAGAGACCCGGAAACTCACAACATGGGCTTCCACGGCTATGCTGACGACACCCAGCTTTACATTTCCACTTCTCCTGCCACTCTCACCACCTGCCTTCAAGAAATAAACTTCACCTGGTTTGCATCCGATTCCCTCAAACTTTATGGCAGTAAAACTGAGGTACTAAGTCAATCCTTTCTAAAGTGGGGAGTTTCAGCCTCACTGTCGACAACCTCACTACTCTCCCAGCATCCCAGGTCAAGAGTTTGGGAGTCTACATCACATCACAGCCCAAATCTCACTCGTCTGCAAAAACTCCGTTCATCTCCGCAACATAAATCACATCCGTCCTTCATTGTCACCTGCGCAACACTTGTTTATGCTCGCGTTTCCTCTCGCCTAGACTATTGCGACTCGCTGCCTACCTCAAAAAGTCCTCCACAAGCTTCTACTGGTTCAGAACTCTGCTGCCCGCATCATTACCCGCTCCCCTTATAGCCATCACATCACCCCGATACTCAAGAAACTCCCCAGTTTCATTACTCGTCGGCTACAAAATCCTCATCCTCACATTAAAAGCTCTCCACAACTTGGCACCTCGCTATTTTTCCAGCTTCATATTCATCTTCCTCTTCATAAGACACAGTAATTCTGTGCTGTATGTGTTGGGAAAGGTATTTAATTTGCGTCTTGTTACGAATAAAAAAATGAAGCAATGTAATTGGTGGAGTGTGGAGGCGCTTCGGGAAGGGGGCGTGTCTGAGCGATAATAAAATAAGAGTTGCTTGGGACACATTTGGGGAACAGAAGAGCACAAACTTCTCTGCTTTTTCAAAACTTTGATTCATAATTGCTCACGCCCAGATCTTTTTGACCCTTTTTTGATCCCATAGGAGTGTTTACGGTATGACGTAATGGGGGGGAAAACGAAAGCCCGGGTGCGCTGTTTTCTGACAGATTTATATAATTCACATTGGAAATGTCAGATCAATTACCGCACGTTGTTTATTTTTGCGAAAAATATATTCTATTTCTGTAGCCTATAAGTCGAGCCCCAAATTTGAAGGAAAAATCTTTGATATTCGATCTTCCTATAATTGAAATATTCGATTTTCCTATAATTGAGTAAATACGTTATATCCTTTTGTTCTTTGTTTTACTGCCCGTCGCTCTTAACGTTTCAGTTCCATCTGTAAGTTGAGCCTTTACTTATTGTGCTGTAAATAAAGAATCTTTGTTACTTATTGGTTGTCATTGTGTCAATGTAGCGGAATCAGCACAACTACACAATAGTAATAATAATAATAATAGTAACAATAATGAAGTGAAGAAGAAGACGAAAGTCAGTTGTCGAAACATGTAAGGTATGTCGTTTGACGGCAAACGTTTCTGTGATAACTGAATCTTTGATATAATGTAAAATAAATAGTCACTACGAACATGATTGATTTAATAATTCGGAGAGGCATCTTAAGATGACACTTTACCGTGTCACTTCCTGCCGTAGAACACACCAGCGGGGTATCACTTCGTTAGTAGTGAAAATATTACACACATTACAGTTTTCTGTGGTAAACGGAATCCTACGGTTTATGTTTAAAAGAAAATGTTAGTATTTAGCAGGGGTGTAGAGAGTAGCGGACAGCCATACTTGAGTAAAAGTACAGATACTTACTGTAAAAATTACTCCAGTACAAGTAACAAGTCACCAATTAAGTGAGTATTAAGAAGTATTTTTATTCGTGCTCAATATAGGCCCGACAAAAACGAAATGTGAAAACACACTGTTGTTTTCCAAGACAGAAACTGAATTTAACCTCAACGTTTGAAAACTTGTAGAACAAAGTAGATAAAAAGAACAAAAAGTCAGTCTCAATCACTTAAATGTGCAAGTAGATAAAAAATAAAGTGATTAATCTGATTAGTAAATTATATATTATGTGTATTATATAAAGTTATATATTATATAATAACATTTGTAAAACACATATTTACGCCCC
>MU204322.1:124693-139531 GCA_017309775.1 Paedocypris sp. Pulau Singkep | reverse complement strand
GGTGTGTACAGGAGGGAGTATCTGAAAACAAACAAGGAAAACTTCTAATCAATTCTAATAACTGTTTTGCACATGATGGTGCTAAATGATCAAGCAACTTGTCCAGATGAGACAGGGCTTCAGTGTTGTTAAACCGACTGACAGATTGCTGTTCAATCTCCTCCATGACACTTTCCACACCGGAAGATTTAATTTCTGGCTTGATAGCCCTTACTACCTCTGCCCCTGCTTTAAATACACGTTGCTCTGTTTTACGGTCATACCATGACTTCATTCTCTTCTGTGAAAGTTGTAACTTTTCTCTTGCTATTAAACCTGCTGTGTACAGGCGATGTCGGAACCCATTCACATAATCCAGTAAATTTGATGGTGGTTTTTCTTGCGTCCAACTATCTGCTAGTGCGGCCAAAGGCCCTCGCACTCAATGAGCAAACACGAGATCATTTGGGGAAAAGCCCAGACTTTCCTGTGTGACCTCCCTTGCTGCTAACATCAACCACGGCAACCCTTCTTCCCAATCTCTATTGAGCTCCTTGCAGTATCCGCGCAAAAGAGATTTTAACGTTTGATGAAAACGTTCTAGCGCCCCCTGGCTTTCCGGATGATATGCTGCAGAACGAATGTGAGTAACTTTAAGCTGTTTCAAGACTTGTGCAAAAATTTTTGATGAAAGATTTGATCCTTGATCTGATTGAACCACCTTTGGAATACCAACAATGGAAATAAACTGTGTCAGAGCACGCAGTACTAGCCTGGACGTTATGGACCGTAGTGGGTATGATGCTGGGTAACGTGTCGTCTGACTCCCTCTCCCATGCATCCTGGGAATAGTCATCTAGAACCTGTTCGTCTACTGACGACCCCATCTCTCACCAAACTCGATTACCTGCAAGGTTGTTACCGAGGATCAAATGTACTCCTTCAATTGGCAATGCAGGACGCACCGCAAGTGTCGTTTCCCCCTGAAACAGCTCACACCGTAGGCACAAATTATGCAGTGGTACTTGCAACACATTTAACCCCATTCCCCGAACAGGCACTGAGTCACCAAACTCTGACTTTTCCGAGAAGGGAAGGATGTCAGCTACAATAAATGAATCAAACGCTCCTGTGTCTCTTAATATTTTAACCGGTATTTTTAAATCACTGCCAACCAAAGATACCAAACCGTTTCTTACAAATGGTTGATAAGATTGTGCTATGGTGCATCCTGATTTTTCAGCTAAAATATTTGCCTTTTTATCAGATACAGAGACTGCCAGTCCTGTACCTTTAACCCCCGCATCTACAGTACCACTACTTTTAGCTTTAAGAGCACAAGAGCACCCACCAGTAAGATTTCTGTTTTATGGGTATTTAATTTGAGGGAGTTGGTACTGAACCAGAGTTGTATTTCAGATAGGCAGTCAGTTAGGGCGGTGTAGAGCTGAGTGTCATCCGCAAAACAGTGTAAAAGCAGGTGGTATTTCCGAAAAAGATTGCCAAGGGGAAGAATGTAAATGATGAAGAGTAAGGGCCCTAGGACAGGAACTGAGGAACTCCGGTTGTGACCATGGAAGACTGGGAGCAGAATGGTTTAAGGTGGATGGATTGAAAACGGTTGGTGAGATATGAGTGGAACCAGTGCAGGGGGCTATCAGAGAGGCAAATGTCGAAGAGGCGATGGAGGGGAGTTTTGTGCGAGATGGTGTCGAAGGCACTCAAAGCAAAGAGGATGAGGATGGATAGGAGACCAGAGTCGGCTGCCACAAGGAGGTCGTTAGTGATTCTTATGAGTGCCTGCTGTGGCTAGGGCGAAAACCAGATTGAAATGGTTCGTAGAGGGAATTATTAGTGAGGTGATCATGTAGTTGGGACCCGACGATCTTCTCCAGAATTTTTGAGAGAAAATGAAGATTAGAAATTGGACGGACATGAAATAATTACTGCCGTTATTCATGTTTACAAAGGAGCAGCTGTTTAAAGTGTGTCGCCAGTCGATGATGTCACTTAAAATACCGGAATTTTGAAACCGCTGTGTAAATTGTTTTTTTCTGGTAAAATGCGCCAATTACCAATTACCGTTAAAGTTGTTCTGGTATTTTTCCTGCATTTTACCGGCATTGCTGTGTGAAAAGGGGCTAGTGAAGCTGTGGGAAAGAGTAGTGGAAGCCAGGCACAGGAGGTAGAGATTTGTGAGCTGTAGCATGGTTTTATGCCCCGCAAGAGCACCACCGATGCCATTTTTGGTTTTAGTATGTTGATGGAAAAGTGAAGTTACAGGGGGTGGAGGGGAAGAAGGTGCAGGAGTTCAAGTACTTGGGATTCAGTTCAGAGTGCAGTGTGATGGGGAGTGTTGAAAAGAGGTGACAAGGCGAGTGCAGGCAGGGTGGTGCGGGTGGAGGAGAGTGAGGAGACTCAAAGGAAAGGTGAACAAGACAGTGGTGAGAGCAGCACCTTACCCAAAACTCCCTCTATGAACCTTGCCGAAACTGCACTTTTAAAGATCACCAAAGATCTCCTCGAAGCGGCTGATTCTGATCACCTGTCCATCCTTGTCCTCCTCGGCCCGAGCGCCGCATTCGATACACTCTCCCGTGAAATTCTCCTTCATCGCCTGTCCGCCATTGGTCTCAACGACGTCCCCTTGAAATGGCTTCACTCCTACCTCACCGACCGCTCACAATTTATCCGCCTTAAAATCCTGCGAATCACAGTCCTCCCCTAGTCACTACAGGTGTTGCCCAGGGTTCAGTCCTGGGGCCCTTGCTCTTTATTATCTGCATCCTACCACTCGGCAATATCTTCCGCAACTTCAACATTCTGTTCCACTGCTTTGCTGACGACACCCAGCTCTACATTTCATGCCGACCGAATGCCCAACTCCCACCAACCTCTCTAATTGACTGCCTGTCCGAAATAAAGTGCTGGTTCACAAGAAACTTTCTTAAACTAAACGCAGATAAAACTGAGCTACTGCTGATGGGCACTAAATCGGCCAAATCTGCCCTGTCGTTTTACCCCTCCCCCCATGTTAAAACCCTAGGTGTCATCCTCGACCATCGTTCCAACCTCATATTAACAATATCACCAGATTGGCTTACTTCCAACTCTGCGACATCTCCCGCATGCGCCATTCCCTCACCCTCAGCCTGGTTACCTCACGCCTCTTCGGCCTACCCAAAAAAAACGCTCAAACTACAACTGGTCCAGAACTCCGCTGCTCGCATCATCTGCAAAATTCCTTCCTCTGCTCACATCACCCCGGTCCTACAACATCTCCACTGGCTTCCTGTACAGCACAGAATCAGTTTCAAAACTTACTTTCAACGCCATCAACAAACTCGCCCTACCATATCTGGTCCTCGGACCTCATTCATAATTTGCCACATCCACTCGCACCCTAAGATCTTCATCTTCAATCACACTGTTCGTTCCTCCTACCCGCCTGAGCACCATGGGTAGTCGAGCCTTCAGTCGGTCTGCCCCTGCCCTGTGGAACTCTCTCGCCCCTCACATCAGGAACACAGATACACTTACCGCTTTCATGGAAGCCCTCAAAACCCACTTGTTTAAACTGGCCCATGCACTTATAAATTTTCTACCTGTCTGTAAATGTCTTATTTATTTCTGTTTTTGCACAGCGTCCTTGAGTGCCCAGAAAGGCGCTTAGAAATCTAAGCTATTATTATTATCATTATTATTAAGGGATGAATTAAAAATGGAAAAGGATGATGCGCTGAGGCGAACCCTGATAATGGAAAAGAGAAGTGATACGCGTGATAAGCCGAAGGAGAAGAAGTATGTACATGTAAAAAAAGAGGGAAAATATGAAGTAAGACCGCACTCAATTCCTTGTTGGCATTTGGAACTTGGCCATTAAAGTCATTTTCTGATTCTGATTTCTGATCTGATTCTGATTATTACAAATAGTCGTAACGCCTCCACCTCTGTCGCTTAAGTGCGGCTTGTGTTCATATGAAAAGTCAGACTTCACAACTGCCTCTTTTTGTTCGATTGAATCGCACCAGGGTTTGTTTGTTTGTTTGGTACGATTCGTTAGGGCAGGTGTGAAAGCAGCAATTGAACTCTGGTCCGCACCAAAAGTTGACTTTATTGTAAATTTCCTTTATTGTCTACCCCTGTTAATAGTTTGATTTAGATTTTTTTTTTTTTTTTTTTTTTTTTTTGCAGCCTTGATGCAGAAAGTGAGGAAGGAAAAAGACGAATCATGTGAAGTGGAGATTACACACCCAGAGCTATTCTCTACTAGTGGAGTCAAGACAGAAAAGACTTCTTCAGAACAAACAAGAGAAGATGGAACAGGTTCTGCTTTCACTCACGGTGGAGATGTTTCTTCAAACAGTTCACTCCAAACTCAGACAATTATGAAACACTGCCGTTTCTGTCGAAAGGTGTTTCAGTCTGGAGAAGAACTCAGCAGACACCTGCAAACTCACACGAAAACTAGAAAACATCTAAGCGTGAGAAGTCCCAAACAGGACAAAACTTTCACTGACCCCAGTCTTCTAAAGATTCACTTTGGAACTGGTGAAAAACCGTTCTCCTGTTCTCAGTGCGGCAAGAGTTTCTCAAGAAAACAAGCTCTGAGACTTCACATGATGATTCACACTGGAGAGAAACCTTTTTTCTGTTCTCAGTGTGACAAGAGTTTCACACTTAAATCAGTTCTGAATCGTCACATGATGAGTCACACTGGTGAGAAACCGTTCTCCTGTTCTCAGTGTGGCAAGAGTTTCTCTGTCAAAGATAATTTAAATCGTCACATGAAAATTCACACTGGTGAGAAACCGTTCTCCTGTTCTCAGTGTGGCAAGAGTTTCTCTGAAAAAGAAAATTTAAATCGTCATATGATGATTCACACTGGTGAGAAACCGTTCTCCTGTTCTCAGTGTGGCAAGAGTTTCACACTTAAATCAATTCTGAATCTTCATGTGATGACTCACACTGGTGAGAAACCTTTCTCCTGTTCTCATTGTGGCAAGAGTTTCTCACTTAAATCAATTCTGAATCGTCACATGTTGATTCACTCTGAGAAATCTTTCTCCTGTTCTCAGTGTGGCAAGAGATTCTCAAAAAATCAACATTTAAATAGTCACATGATGATTCACACTGGTGAGAAACCGTTCTCCTGTTCTCAGTGTGGCAAGAGTTTTATACGTGGGTCAGCTCTGAAATGTCATGTAAGGATTCACACTGGTGAGAAAACGTTAAAGTGTTCTCAGTGTGGAAAGAGTTTCCCCCGTAGATCAGTTCTGAATCATCACATGATGATTCACACTCGTGAGAAACGATTCTCCTGTTCTCAGTGTGGCAAGAGTTTCTACAAAAAAAAACCTCTAAAACAACACATGAGGACTCACACTGATGAGAAAGAGTTCTCCTGTTCTCAGTGTGACAAGAGTTTCCCATTAAGATCAGATCTGACTCGTCATATGATCAGTCACACTGGTGAGAAACCATTCTCCTGTGCTCAGTGTGGTAAGTGTTTCGCACGTACGTCAGATCTGAACGGTCACATGAAGATTCACACTATTAAGGAACTCTTCTCCTGTTCTCAGTGTGTTAAGAGTTTCACACGTAGATTAGATCTGAAATATCACATGAAGGTTCACACTATTAAGGAACTCTTCTCCTGTTCCCAGTGTGGCGAGAGTTTCTCCAAAAAACAAAATCTAAGTCAACACATCAGGTTTCATTCCAGTGAGAAACCGTTCTCGTGTTCTCAATGTGACCAGAGTTTCACTCGTAAATCAGATCTTAGTCAACACATGAGGATTCACAATGACGAGAAACCGTTTTGTTCTAAGTGTGGCAAGATTTTCTCATGTAGATCTGCTCTGAATCTACACACGATAAATCACACTGGTGAGAAACAGTTCTCCTGTTCTCAGTGTGGCCAGAGTTTCACATGTACATTAGATCTAGACCTTCACATGATGATTCACACTGATGAGAAACCGGTTTGTTCTCAGTGTGGCAAGAGTTTCACACGTAGATCCGATCTGAATCTCCACATGATGATTCACAATGACGAGAAGCCGTTTTGTTCTCACTGTGGCCAGAGTTTCTCATGTAGATCAGCTCTGAATCTTCACATGATGAGTCACATTGATGAGAATCAGTTCCCCTGTTCTCAGTGTGGCAAGAGTTTCTCACATGCTGCAGGTCTGAAGCGTCACTTGAAGACACACTGATGTTTGGGATTTTGTGATCTATATGCAGTAGTACCCTGACTTCCGAATGCCTTTCCTAATAAAAATTTTGAGTTACAAAATGCGTCTCTGAGAAATGTTATTAGAATTAGTCTGAGAGACACGGAGAGAGGAGAGAGAGAAAACAAAGACTTTGGACTAAAGGAATAATGAACGGAGGGAGAATCTGAACACCTGTCTATCAGCTATAATTCTGACCTAAAAGACCTGTTAGTCCGCCTTTAAAAAGTCCACCACCATTTGTTATCCTGAATTAGAAGTACCTGTTCGAGGTTGTTAGCTGCATAAAGACGCCTGTCCACCCCGTACAATCCGTAAGACTCCATCTACTAACACGGCTAAGAACAAAGAGCTGTTCAAAGACACCAGAAACTAAATTGTTGAGCTCCTCAAGGCTGGACAGGCCTGCGGGGAAATCGCCAAGCAGCTTGTTCCACTGTTGGAGCAATCATTAAGAATGTAAGACGCTAAACATGACCGTCAATCTCCCTCGGAACTGGGGTTCCTTGCAGGATCTCACCTCGTGGTGACTCAAGGATCCCAAGAAATGTGAGGAATCAGACCTGAACTACATGAGGAGAGCCTGGAGTACCACCCCAAGAGCACCATCCACCATGGGACAGGACGACTGCACGGTATTAAGGAGAGAATGACCAGGGTCATGTGTTTTGAGATTTTGGGCAACAAAAGCTCTGAAGATGGGTCATTAGTGGCTGGATAGTCAGAATAACCAGCGAGTGTAAGAAGAAAATCAAACTTTAAATTCTGCTCTTTGGAACTGTTTGAACAAATGAACTAAAAACCCTAAAACCCTCCAGTAGGAAGCTACAAATGAAATGGAGGAAAAACTAAACTCAAAGTTACTGGAATGACAGTGTAATCTCATAAACGGGCCCTAAAATCCACAAGATCTACGTATTTTAGTAAACTTATCTCTGCAAAAACTTATTTGTTATCTGTTTAAAACTGTAGCTCAGTTAACAAAGAAAAAGCACGGTAGACGCAATCCCCACACACCTCACTGGTATCGACTTTATCCCAGAAACCAGACTGATCTAGAGAATATCTGTGTGAAGAAACGTTCCTGGTGGGAAACTATTGGAAATGTTTGACCTCTGTAATTGCAAACAAAAGCTTTACCAAATATTAACTGTACCAAATATGAACATTGCTTTTGTCAGGTGTTAAAATACTTGTTTGCAGTGGTAATTTACAAATGTTTAACAAAACATACAATGTGATTTCCAAATAGTTTTTTTATATCAGGTTTCTCAAAGTGGAAATGCACCTAGGACGAACATTTCAGACCCCTTCATCAAGTGGGAGAACTTTCATAATCACAGGGTGTTCAAATACTTATTTCCCACCACTGTAAATGTAGGGGTTTCCCGTTTTGTCAGTCTCCTCCTTCCAAAGTGAATCTTCGTGGTTGACGGAAGCTTGTATGTTTTACTTTGACTTCAATGGTTTCAATGGGTTCTCCTGGTTTTTGGGTTAGTCAGGGAGTAAGGTTGTTCCTCTGTTGTTGTTTTCTTTTTTGAGTGTGTGTGAGTTTAGTTAGAGCTTAATACTTAGTTAGAAACTTCAATTTGTTCTTTTACTGCCTGTCGCTCTAAACGTTTCAGTTCTTTGTAAGTTGAGCCTTTGATTATTGTTCTGCAAATAAAGAATCTTTGTTATTAATTGGTTGTGATTGTGGTGCTGTAGCCGGACGCTGTAGCAGACTCAGCACAACTACACGATAATAAAGCGACTTGAAGTGGCATCTTAGGTGTCGCTTTACTGTCACTTTTGCAGGAGAACAAACACGCATCGCTGCGCACCTGCCGTAGAACACGCCTACAATATGGAGTAAATGCATTACATACAATAAGGTTTTCTGTGGTAAACGCAGACCTGCGGTTTATCTTTGAAAGAAAGTGTTAATCTATATACTATATATGTGTGGCAAGGTGATTAGAGATCCCGCCCGCTGATTTGGCCACCAAGCCAAGCTTGGTGACAAGCGTGGCGCGGTGTCGGAGTGCGAGCAACCGTGCATTTTCGTCAGATCTGATTGGTACGTATGCAATGTGAGCGATATGTTGGAAATGATTTTAATGCCGCTGACCGCTGGGTGCAGGGGGAACGCGCACGGACGGCGGGAAATCTGGCCGCTGTTTCGCTGCTGTTCCAATTGACACTCCCATTGGTGTGACCCATACGACTGTCATCACACCTGGTCCCGCGGTACTCACACTGACTCGCGGTCCAACTCCGAAAGGCGAGCCAGTGTGTCGGGTGCGTGTCGGGTTCGGTAGGCTGCGAACAGGAAATGAACTGTTGTTTTTAGGAGTGAACCGGACCCTCACCGGGGTACTTAGCCCCGGGTGTGTGTGCGGGGGTGTGCGTGTGAGAGATTGCTCGTGTGGGCGTGTGTGGGTTCGTGGAAGTGTGTGTGGAAGTCATTGCGCGTGGTCGTGCGTGTGAGTGCGTGCGAGAGTGTGCTGCGATCGATTGGGACCCCAAATCTGAGCGACAGGTGGCCCCTTTGGTGGTGGGACGTGTCACACGGGTTGATTAGTGCTGTGCTTAGTCAGTGGAGGGTGTTGTTCGGGTTTGCTGTGTCGGTTTGGTTTGCTGTGAACTTGCACCTCTTGGCGTAACCAGTCGGGTCGACGGTGGGGTATCCACCGCCCAGCGAGCAGTGTATGGTGGTGTGTATGTGCGTGTTTTAAAGTGTGTTGTGTCCAAGAAGAGTCCCGGGACTTATGTGTATGTCAATATTTAATAAAGAACTTTGTTATCGACACCTTATCCACGTCCCCTGCTCATTGGGATACCAAACCGGTGTGTCCGAGTAAAGCCCCCTGGTGGTAGGCTAAGGTCATTGTATCAAACTTTGGCAAACTTTGTCATCTCCACCTCCACGCCTACAGACTTGTTGTCAGACACGTCGTGCGCTGAAGTGAACTCACCCTGTACAGAACCACCTCCGCAGCAGGTTCTCTTCTGAGACTGAGAGTTACTGTAGATACATAAACTTACCTTTGTTTTTGGAAGCAAAATCCACTTACTCACCCACAAACTGACTTCTTTCTGGAGCAGACCCCAGGTGCAGACTGTTAGTCAAGATGTTGTCTCTTCAACAAAGCGTATGTAATCGTATAGAAAGGCTGCCTAGTTTAGTGCTTGGAACCGAATCACACCTGCACCTCCTAAAACTGTCAAAATCTTTAATTATGGTATTTCATGTTTTTCTAATTGCTTCGTTTTTTCTATTTCACTCCTCTCCTGAGAGCCGAGTGCATTCGGGTTGATCTTCTCTGTGATGCCTCCTGGACCTCTGTAGACCTGATGACACAGGGAAACACCTTCCGGGACCATCATTAAAATGGCGCGAAACAACAGACGCACTGATTTTGTAGAATGCCAGAGGAGACTGGCACCAGTGAGCCGGGTTCTCGCCAGGGTTCGCCAGGTTTGGCTGTCTCAGGCTAACCTCTTAGACCAGGACCGAAGAGCAGTCCTGCCTCCTCCCGTAGTTCCAGGGGAGGTCTTTGGGCCTTGGATCAATCCCGCAGCACTAGGGAGCTGACACCATCAGGGGTTGGGGCACCAGCGAGTGGGAGCTGGAGAACAATGGCGAGTAGCAGTCAGTGGACTCGGACAGGGACGCCTAGTCAGGGGTGACCCTCGCAAGCGTATTCTGCTGCGAACCGTAACGTGCTTCCGTTCAGCCTCTCATCGGCCCTGTGTTGCGCTGAACGTTGTTGCCGTTTTTTTTCTCTGGTTACCGGGATTGTGGGTCTGTGCGGTTGAAACCAACTCTGTGTGAGTCAGTTATAATAAAGGGATCTTGTTCCCCCAACCATCACCCCTTTAATTGTGTGTGTGCGCCTCGTTTTCTTTGAACCCTTTTTTTTTCTCCAGGTTTTGGTTTAGAGAGGAAGTTAGGGAAGATCTATGTTGTTTATTTTCATCATTGTGTTGGGTCTTTAGGTGATCTATTCTTCAAAATACCAGCTGCATTTTTGTTTGTTGTTTTTGGGCATTACACACTTTATCCACTTTTGAGTAACTTCCCTGTTCATTTAATAAATCTTCTTTGTGCAACGTAAGAGTCGAGTGTTCACTCTGGGGCTGAGGGTGGAAATGCTTTCTCTTTGTTCGTTTCTTTCACGTGTTGCGTTGAGACTTTCTTCTTTACTTTAACCTAACTGTTTTCAAATTCAAACATTACTCATTATTGAAAAATGTCTGCCTACAATTGTTACATATTTAAGTTTTTACTGATATTTTTTTTTTAATCACAGAAGTTATAGTTTAGCAACATTGAAGCACAATAAAGCATGTTGATCAACCTCAGAGAAGCCTGTCTGTATTTGTCTGGAGGCCGCGCCAATTCTTCTCTGTTTAGAAAATCAAAATATCGGTCACCGTACAATTATAGACTATTGGATAGGCCACAATCGCTAAGCTACATAACTGTGTCTTCTACTGGTTGTAACATAAATTACTGTAAAAGGTACTTTTTGTTTTTTTAGGACGTTAATTTCTACTTTTGTAGTTTTTTTTGGTTGAAAGTAGCAGAAGGTAATACAGAAGTAATTAAATATATTTCTGAGGCAGTGATATTGTAATGTAACTTATTACTGTTTTGTCTGTCAGATCAATAAAATTAATCAGCTCTCTTAAAAAAAACAAAATAGCTCTGTGGTTAAAAAAATATAAGAATTGTCAATGACTACAAACGTTAAATTTGGGTTAGGGGTAAAGTTCTGGGTTAGGGGTAAAGTTATGGGTTAGGGGTAAAGTTATGGGTTAGGGGTAAAGTTAGGGTAGGATTAGGGTTGAAGGGTTAAAAACCTCAGAAGAGTCGACGCACGGGCACAGGCCATCTTAAAAAACCTCTCATCCATTTAAGTTAAAATAAAGTGTTATAAAGCTTATTATATTAAAAAAAAAATTAATTGTAAAAAAACCACGCCAGTAAAATATTTGTAATCTTTAGAAACACTTTGAAGAGCCTTTTCGTCACACACACACACACACATATATATGACAAAATTATTTCGGTAAATAAATGCGGAGGGGTTTTATATCTAGACAAACTAGTTGCATTCAGTCTGTTCAGAAAGATCAGTTATGGTGGCTCGTTTTTTGGTGTTTGGCGCCCTCTGCTGGATTAAACGGAGTGATGTGAAGTAAGTGTTTCTTCAGAGTAGATTTCAGGCTCCACATCCACTTCCGCTCGGCCCCTAGTCTTTGCTGTTGGGACCAGGCGGCATCAGACTACATTCACGGACTTGAGGGACATTTCATCTCTAACGAGTCTATACGTAAAATAACGTTTATTAAAATCTGGTTTCAATGAAGGCAGCTTCGCTCTCAGCAGAATGTCCTTTAGATTTGTGCGTTGTGGGTGAGGCTGATGTTCTGGTGATGTGTGTTTCAAATATTTAAAAAGTCACTGAAATCTTCCGCTGAATGATGCCACAGACCGAAGATGTCATCCAGGTATCTCAAATAAATAAAAAAGCTTTTCATTAAAAACGAAATCATTTCTTGGAGCAGTTCCCGGCCTGTGGACCACCGGATCTTTGTTCAACATTCTCCTCACCGCTTGTAAGCCCAACAAGTGTATCTATGTTGGTATAGAGAGAATTTACATCTGTAGTAAATAAGAATGTAGACGTTGGGCATTGTAGAGTCTTCGGCTTGTCAATAAAGTAGTAGGGAGTTGTGGTACAGTGGTAGGGGACATGGACTCGTGTCCGAAAGGTTGCAGGTTCGAATCCCCCCTACGACTAGTTCTACGACTAAGTGTCCTTGGGCAAGACACTGAACCCCACATGCCCCCCGGGCGCCGCACTGTGTGGCTGCCCACTGCTCCGAGTTCGTGTCTGATCGGATGGGTTAAATGCAGAGAAAAAATTTCCCCACTGAGGGACTAATAAAGGTTCAATTATTATTATTATTATTAAAAAACCACACGTGTTCTTTAAGTAGCTGGTTCTGAGACGGTTCTAGAGTCCGGCTCCCAAGCCGACTGTTCAGTGGTTGTGGTTTGATGTGTAGCTGAAATGATGGAAAGATGGTAAGATGACAAGTTAGTGAGGTTTGTACTTCCCCTCCTTCCCCCTGAGAAGAGTAACTGATCTGACCAGTAGAGCAGCGTCTCTGAGTCCAGTGGATCGGCTCGTGTGGTTCGGTGCAGAAGACAGGATCAGGTGGCAGTGGTACGTGGTGATATTGTTCTTCAGTCACGTTGTTGAGATTGTGGAGATGACAGTGGACTTCAGGAAGAACCGCCCACCTGAACTCTACTGGACACACAGTCTGAGCCACGTGCAATAACGCCTGCCAGAATGTGCAGTACATCTGCAATAACGTCGTTCTTGTTTCTTTTATTTCATGTCATTGTTTTTCTTTTATTTTTGTATTTATGTTCATATTTGCAAATGAGGGGGAAATGACGGAGTCAGTCTAAACCCAATTCCTTGTTGTCATTGCAACTTGGCTAATAAAGTTTCTGATTTATTTTAATACATTTTCATATTTATTTATTTATTTATTTATTTTTTACAGGTGAACACTCTGTAATAAAACTCAGTTATTTGATCTTAAAAGTTGTTCACAGTTTCAGTATCCATGAATGTTCTCTGACTGATGTAGAGGTATTAATGACGATTCACACTCCGGGACAGACGGTGGCGCTAATGCACAAAAAAAAACAGGAGAAAAGAAGAAGAAGAAGAGTGTTTCTAAATCAGCGCGATTTCGCACAGTAACTAGTGAGAAGCTGCGAGTAGTAGTAGTGTGTGTGTGTGTGTGTGTGTGTGTGTGTGTGTGTGTGTGTGTGTGTGTGTGTGTGTGTGTGTAAAGACTCGTGTAATCGTCAACTTTACTGTGTTTGAGCTCGTGACGCTGTAAAGATGCGCGTGATTAAAGCGGAAAGTGAAGAAAGCGGAGAATATGAAGCGAGCAAACACACCGAGGAGAAAACAGGTCGCTCTTCTCTTTCTTTATCTACTTTACACACTCAGCACGTCACATTCACTCAGTCACGTGCTGCGTCATATTTTCTCCTCAGTGTTTGTACTGAGGTAAATTATTCTCCAGCGTTGCTCAGAGAACAATAGACCAGGAGATAATGTGTGACGCGATTGTAGCAGAAGCTCGCTTATTATAACGAATATGAAGGAACAACGTGTCGTTTGATTATATCAAAGATTCACAAGTTTATTTTACCTCAGTGACGGAAACGCGGGGAAACTGAAAGAGATTCTGACTGATATTTCTGTAACATTACAACAGATATTTAAGAAGCTGAACAGCACAAGCTTCACTGACGGTTAATGCTGTTTTTTTCCACTTTTGAATTAAAAGGTAATAGTTAAAACAAAAGTTAATATCTTAAAAATCTTTATTAAAAGTTTTAATATCTAAAGAAAAAGGGGCGTATATGTCATGTTGGGGGTGTGGCGACGATGACCTCACTTTACGACCAGCGTTACTGTAATTATATTTTTCCCCTAATTGTACAGCTGATGATAAAAATAATAATATTAGTATTTGTAGGGCGCTTTTAACTGATAACAGTGATCACTGTTCATATTTACATTGTAAAACAATAAAACTGGCTAAAAATTAAAATTATTTAATTGTATTCATTTATCTTCTTATTGCAGAAGTTTGCTATGCCAAAAGCTAAAAAGGTCAAATAAAGAAAAAGCCAAAAGGCTTAGCTATTTCATGTTTTACTGGTATGCTTTTTAAAGTTATTTATTATTTAGAGATTTATAGGGATTATAATGAAACAGTTTTTTGAGTAACTAAGTTACTTTTAACTTGTACTTTTCAGACATCGTAATAGGAAAAGTATTAAAAAATAGAAAATTGTAAAGTACTCAATTAAATACGTTTAACACTTTTTATGATACAGTGACGGCATTGTAAAATTTGTTTTCAGGAAAGTATGAAGATCAGTGCATTAAAAACAAGCCGTCTTTTAATTGAAATGCAGTCAGTCTTTCTCTTTTACAACTCCACAGACTTCTCTAATGATAATAGTTAGGAGTGTGACGAGACGACATTTAGATTAAAATTTTTTTCTAAATCAATGATAATATACGTATGGAGTTCTAGTTCTGAGCGTTTGTAAGGCGCTTTCACAGTGTAAGAGATTTGTTGAAACGGTGTGAACGTGAAACCGGTGTTGAGTTGTGCCACAATGTGGATTTTGCAATATCGTGGATACGGTTACACAGTCATGAATTCAATTCTCCTAATACCGTGATATAACACCGATACCACTGTAGACAATAAGGGAAATGTAACTTTTGAAGTTCACTGGCCCAAATATCAAAACCACTGGCCCATGTATTATGGTTTAATAATAAAGTGTGTCGTTATTGCACAGTCGTGAAAAGGGTGAATAAAGCCGCGTTAGCGTTTCGTTATTTACCAAACAATTCTTTTAACAAATTATCGCTAAGCAATTGTCGTCTTTTTTTACCCGCGCTGTAGGGGTGGGCGATATGGGTTAAAATTCATATCACGGTATTTTCTAGTGTACAGACGGTATCGGTATTATATCACGATATTGTGTGTGGGGGGGTATTATTTTATATAAAGTACG
>MU204322.1:97182-124593 GCA_017309775.1 Paedocypris sp. Pulau Singkep | reverse complement strand
GGCGATATGGGTTAAAATTCATATCACGGTATTTTCTAGTGTACAGACGGTATCGGTATTATATCACGATATTGTGTGTGGGGGGGTATTATTTTATATAAAGTACGAAATTAAAACGCAAGGGGAAACCTGGAGAAGCAGCTGTCATTTTTAATACCGTATATCTGTTAAAAGTAGTCCAGACATTTATTTAAAAAAACATTTAAATTAAATGTCCTGGGTCTATCTTTTAAGAGTGCAAGAGGGAGAAAGAGAGAGAGAGACATAGACAGTGAGAGAGAGAGAGAGAGAGAGAGAGAGAGAGAGCGAAAGAGAAACAGTGAGATAGACAGCAAGAGTGAGATAGACAGTGAGAGATATACAGCGAGAGAGAGAGAGAGAAGGAGATAGACAGTGAGAGATAGACAGAGAGAGAAAGAGAGAGAGATAGAGACAAAAATGGAGAGAGCCAGCGCGACTCACGCTTTCCCTCTCTTTCGCGCGCGCGTCTGAATCTAAAGTTGCGTGAAACCAAGGTTAACAATCGAAAACAGACTTCGACAAAAATAAAACGAGCAGAATTTTTTCGTGCGCGCGTTTTTTCGGACTCGCGCACACTAAAACAGCCGTTCTAAAAAACCGGCACATTACAGACACGGAGCGGCACAGCGCATGCGCGACCCATGCGCCTCGCGGGTGATCTATTAATTTAGTTTCTTACAACGCTTTCTGTATTCGATTAGCAAAGTATCTGTGTCATAATTAAAAGTTATAACGAAACAAATGTATTTTAAAGTATTAAAGCGTTGATATGTGTGTATAAAAAGTACATTCATGAAAGTGCCACGGTATCCACGATATTGCAAAATTCATATTGTGGCGCATCTCAATACCGGTATTCACGTTAAAACCGTTATACCGCCCACCCCTACCGCGCTGTTTTTTTTTATCTCGCTTTTGGTTTTTGATGCCCAGAATTAACGAGATTATTCACGAGGATGTTGCTACTTTTATATGCCGAGGCGGCACGTGCACAACGGCGGGACTCGGCAGGAGTGGCCGCGGAGGCGGAGCACCAAAAACCCGCTGCATAGTAAGACCGTCGCGATCACATGACGCGTTAGCGCTAGTTATCGAGCAAAACGATTTAACAGAAATGCAGGTAAATATTGTGAAATTGGATTTTTTTTGTCGAGTCATTTTCACTGGCGCCACCGGGTCAGCACTCGGACTGATCTAGTGGCCCGGTAGATTTTAAAAGTAGGTCCGGGCCATTTATATTGTCGACCCCAGTAGATGCTTCCGATTCCGAGAACAAAAAAAAATGCAGCCTTTCTGCTCAAGCAGCTGCCAATCACATTCTCACAAACCCCCGACATGAAACGAGTGCCACATGCCACAATTGGGGCTGCTGCGAAATGTAAATTTCTCTTTGTTGAGACAAATAACGGTTTTCTTCTTCTTCTTCAAAAGGCAATATTTGTGTCTGAAGTGAAACTAAAATAAAACATTTACGGTCTTTGTTGTACTGCTTCGTCTTGTTTGCTGCTGCTAAACACAGAATGTTTACTTGTGGGATTATTAAAGTCAATCTAATCTAATACATTTCAGTTTAGAAAGTTGAGATAAGAGCACGTCCTCGGAGCAAAGCTGAACTTGCACTTAAGCAGAGCGTGTGGTTATCCGGCGTGTACGAGTCATGTGTGTTTACCCGTCACTTTACTTGTCACTGAAGCGGAAATTGCACTTATCCGATGTTGCGCACATATAGGTGGGTGACATCTTTTGTGACATCGACCTGGTCAGTCTGAATTTAGAGATGATAATCTTTCACAGTTGCATCATAATTCCTTGTTTTGGCGATTTAATACCCATTTTAATTGGTTTGATTTTTTTATTTGCAGTCTTGAAGCAGGAGGTGAAGGAGGAGAAAGAAGAACCGTGTGAAGTGGAGATTACACACCTAGAGCTTTTCAACAGTGCAAGTGAACAAGCTTCTACTAGTGGAGTCAAGACAGAAAAGACTTCTTCAGAAGAAACAAGAGAAGATGGAACAGGTTCTGCTTTCATTCACGGTGAGATGTTTCTTCAAACAGTTCACTCCAAACTCAGACAATAGTGAAACACTGTCATTACTGTCAAAAATGTTTTCCGTCTGTAGAAGAACTCAGCAGACACCTGCAAACTCACACGAAAGTTAGGAAACATCTAAACACGACAAGTCATAAACATGACAACACTTTTACAGCCCCTAGTTTTTTAAAGATTCATTTCAGAACTCAATTCTTTTTATATTTGTCACGTACTTCTGCACACATGGTGATAAAATAAAACTTGAAAACACGACAGTACAAATACAAAACTGTATGAGGGGTGGAGGTGGGTAAAAGTAAACTTAAGTCTACAAAAACTCTAAAGTGGAACAGTTTTGGTATTAGGTGCCGGGAAACACTGGTTCAGCCTTAAAATCACCTGCAGGAAGAAGATCCTCCTCGTTCTCTAGGTTTGATACATGGAATGAAAGTTTTACTGAGCGCAACAAAGAGAAAATTTCCCGTCTGGACGCTCTCAGTGGTGCAGATTTAGAAGTTCCTTAACATAAGAGATAGAAGTCTGAAGTTCCTTCTGCATCTCAGGTGGTACATGTGCTGCTGGGCCTTCTTCACCAGGGTGTTGATGTGGCAGGACCAAGATATATCCTGCAGGGTGTGAACACCTAGGCACCGGAAACTGTCCACTCTCTCCACTGGACCATTGATGGTGTCAGGAAGATAGGAGTGCTTCTGTTTCTTGCTGAAGTCCTTCTTCAAAGAGTATCAACTCCTTCGTTTTCAAGGCATTTGGTGGCATTTCCAAAGCATTGGAGATGATTAGTGTTAGAGCCACGGGTCTGTAGCCATTTACACTGTTCATAGGTGTCTTCTTGGGAGCCGGGATGATCGTGGTTGTGGGGTATGCTTCACAAGTTGGCTGTGAGTTAGAAGAGAAGGGGAGATTCTGGAGCGAGTTTGATGATACGATGGAGAGTATCCTGAGAGGAGAGAGACTGGTTGTTGGAGCAGACTTCAATGGTCATGTTGTTGAGGGGAACAGAGGTGATGAGGAGGTGATGGGCGGGTTTGGTGTGAAGGAAAGGAGTCTAGAAGGACAGATGCTGGTCGACTCTGCTCTAGAGGATGGAAATGGCTGTAGTCAACACTTAATTCCAGAACAGAGAGAGGAACACAGAGTGACACACAAGAGTGGAGGTAGGAGTACACAGTTGCCCACATGCTTTAAAACATCAGCCAAAATCATGGTACTGGCACGATGATGAACATTTAATTACCCGAATCAAGACATTTAAATTGTACATATTATTAATGTTATTGCACTTGCCTTGTCGGTATTTAGTATTTTGCACTGTCTGGAGCTTGCACCTTAGCTTTTCATGAGCTGTGGTGATGTGACAATAAATGTGATTTAATTTGATTGGACTACATCCCATGTAGACGAGGTCATTTGAGAGAGGTCAGTGACTGCAAAGTGGTGGTAGGATAGAGAGTAGCCAGAGAGCACTGCTTGGTGGTGTGTAAGAGGACTCAGGTGGTCAGAAGAATGAAGAAGAGAGAAAAGACAGAAAAAAAGAAGTGGTTGAAGTTAAAGGATTAGGGAGCTTGTGAGGATTTCAGGCAGAGGTTGAGACGTTCTCTTGGTGGAAGAGCTTCCTGATGACTGGGAAACTACACCAGAGGTTATCAGGGAAACCGGTAGAAAGGTGCTGGGTGTGGCATCTGGAAGGAACAAAGAAGATAAAGTGACTTGGTGGTAGACTGAAGAAGTACAGGACTGCATCCAGAGGAAGAGATTGGGGAAAGGAAGTGGGATGTTGAAAGAACTGAGGAAAGTAGACAGGAGTACAAGGAAGTGCAGCGCAGAGTGAAGGCCAAACAGAAAGTGTACGATGAGCTGTATGACAGGTTAGACACAAAGGAAGAAGATATGGACTTATAGGCAGACAGAGAGATCGAGATGGAAAGGATGTACAGCAGATAAAGTTGATTAAAGACAGAGATGGAAAAGTGCTATCCACCCAGGAGAGTGTGCGGAGAAGATGGAAGGAGTATTCTGAGGAGCTGATGAATGAGGAAAATGACAGGGAAAGAAGGGAGGAGGATGTGAATGTTGGGAAGCAGGAAATAGCAGAGATTATTGAGAATGAGATGAGGATGGTTCTGAAGAGAACGAAGAGTGGAAAGTGGAAGTGTCAGCAGTGTTGACAGCAGTGGAGTATCTAAGCAGTTTGTTTAACAGGATTCCAGAGAGCGAGAAGATGTCTAAGCAGTGGAGGATTTTCAAGAACAAGGGTGATACGCAGAACTGCAGCAACTACAGGGGAATAAAGCTGATGAGCCACACAGTAGCGCCTTTCACACATGCGGACACGTGTATCGGTAAATTGCCTGCATGCACTTATGTGTGAACAGACAAATGCTGGGAAATTTCTACTTCCCCGTAACGTTCCCTAATACCTGGAACGTCCCCGGTATATTGCCTGCATTCTGCTCTGTGTGAAAGCGGAAGGAAGATTTCCGGAATAAGCACACAGAAGGGAACAAGTACATGCTGACGTCACCGACTACTCTGAGCCAATCACAGCATTCGGGTGCTCAATTCTCGCATCTGCGCTTACGGAGGTCCAGACGTTTAAAAGGTGTCGCCGGTTGAGGATGTCACAAAATAGTCACATGGAGGACATGTCCTCCAACTGGAACGACAGCTAAATCAAAGCGCATCATTCGGGCGGATGAAGACATTGTGATGATATTGTGATTTGAAGTGAGAGTAGAAAGCAGGTGGAGGAAGAGCTGGAGAGGTGGAGGTTTTCTCTGGGAGGAAGAGACATGAAAGTCAGTCGTAGTAAGACAGAATACATGTGTCTAAACGAGACGGGGCAGGGTGGAGGAGTGAAGTTACAGGGGGTGGAGGTGAAGAAGGTGCAGGAGTTTAAGTACTTGGAATCAAGAGTGCAGTGTGATGGGGAGTGTGGAAAAGAGGTGAAGAGGCGAGTGCAGGCAGGGTGGAGTGTGTGGAGGAAAGTGTCAGGAGTGTTGTGTGACAGAAGAGTGTCAGCTAGACTCAAGGGAAAGGTGAAGAAAACAGTGGTGAGAGCAGCTCTGCTCTATGGCTTAGAGACAGTGGCAGTGAGAAAGAGACAGGAGGCAGAGATGGAGGCAGCAGAGATGAAGATGTTGAGGTTCTCCTGAGGAGTGACGAGGTTGGACAGAATAAGGAACGAGCACATCAGAGGAACAGCTCCTATTACCTGTGTTAGTAACAAAGTCAGAGAGGCCAGACTGAGATGGTTTGGACATGTGCAGAGAAGGGATAGTGAATATATTGGTAAGATGTTGGAGATGGAGCTGCCAGGGAAGAGAGCAAGATGTTGTAAGAGCGGACATGAGGTTGGCTGGGGTCAGGGTGGAAATTGCTCAGAAAATCATCCTTTTCCACTTTAATCTATCCTGAGGCGACCCCGATGAGGAATAAGATTTCCGATCTGATTCAGAATTGAAATTGAATTGAATTGAATTTAAAAAGCCTTTATTAGTCCCACAGCAGGGAAATTTCATGTCACTACAGCGGGAACAATAAAAAAAAAATAACATCACCACAATGCACTGCACACATCATAATAAACCAATAAACACAAAGCATACATGAATAAGTAGCGCTACCCATCATAAACACAGTTCCAGTCACCAGTTTAAATTTAAATAGTGGAGTCTAATCGCAGCATGTAGGAAAGATCTGCGATATCTCTCCTTCACACAGCGGGGGTGGATCAGTCTGCAGAGCAGACAGTGAGACCACCAGAGGGTGAGAGTCCAGGTCCAAGATTGATGATAGTTTATCCAGGACTCTTCTCTCACCCACCTCCTGCACTGTGTCCAGAGAGCAGCCCTGGACAGAGCTGATGATCCTGTCCAGTCTCTTCCTGTCTTTGCCTGAGATACTGCTGCTCCAGCAGATCACACTGTACAGGATTGCTGATGCCACCACAGTCATGGAAGATCTTCAGGAGTGACCCTCTCACTCCAAAACACCGCAGTCTTCTCATTAGGTAGAGTCTGCTCTGACTCTTCCTGTACAGTGCGTCTGTGTTGTGAGTCCATTTTGTTGTTCAGATGCACACCCAGGTATTTATAATGAGGAGCACTCTCTCAATGTCCATTCCCTGGATGTGCATCGATGTGATGACAGTAGACTGTCGCCGGTGAAAATTAACCACCATCTCCTTAGTTTTCCCTGCGTTGATCAGCAGGTGGTTCCGCCGACACCAGTCCACAAAGTCCAGAGTGAGACCTCTGTACTCAGCATCGTTATCGTCAGTGATCAAACCAACAATTGCTGAGTCATCAGAGAACTTCTACAGAACATAGCCGTCCGTGTCGTGTCTGAAGTCTGAGGTGTAGAGGGTGAAGAGGAAAGGAGCCAGTACAGTCCCCTGTGGAGCCCCCACACTGCAGCTCAGTGTGTCAGATAGTCCATGATCCACTCCGTCAGATACAGGCCCACACCAGCCTCCTCCAGTTTGTGTTCCAGCAGCACCGGCTGGATGGTGTTGAAGGCACTGGAAAAATCTATGAACATGATCCTCACGCTACTGTCGGGCTTCCCCAGGTGAGAAAGAGCTCGATGCAGAAGGAAGATGATAGCGTCTTCTACTCCCATGCCATGTCTGTAGGCAAACTGCAGTGGGTCCAGGTAGGTTCCCACAGCAGATCTGAGGTGACCCAGGACTAGTTTCTCCAGTGTCTTCATTAGGTGGGACGTGAGAGCCACCGGTCTTTGACCTGCGGTGTCTTAGGCACTGGTACCACGCAGGAGGTCTTCCAGAGCTGTGGGACCTTCCTCAGATTGACTAGTTCCAGGACTTCACACAGTTCATCCGCACAGGACTTGAGTAATGCCTCTCGCGTCTTTTCTGTTCCGTTGATACACCAGAGCCATACCACCTCCAATCAGTATCACTCCAATGAAAAGTGCCCAAAAGATGTACAAATCTTCCACGTCCTCAATGGATAACGGCTCCAAGCAGACCGAGCCCCATTTAGCCCACGGGTCTCGGACATATCCAGTGATGAATGTCCCTTGAGGGCAAAGCGGTTCCCCGGGTGATTCCTTCTTTTGGGAAAAAATCTTGTCCAAAGCGCTCAGGGACCAATTTAGAATTTCCATATTTCCTTTAAAAGCAGAACCAGCAGAGCACCAAATAAACTGGAGTAGACAAAAGCTTGCAAAAAGATAAGCAGAGCGGAGAGCAAGGAGACACGTCTGCTCATGTCGGAGTCCGGAAGAGAAGTATTGATTCTTCTGAGCTGGTTTCTCACCTGTGTACTGGAGAAGGACAGGGGTTGTGGTGGTGTCGCAGTATCAGTGAGTAGAGGGTCTTCTGCAGAGGGTTCTGCAGGAGGTGCTGATGGTGTTAAAAGCAGCTGCTGCGGGGTGAGGGGGGCTGCTCGGTCGAATCAATTAAAGTGATGATTCAGGTCGTTGACCCAGTTCATGTGTGGCGCTTTAAAAGCCAGAGATGGTTTTAATATTTTAGTTTTTGATTTTTTTTTTAAAAGCCAGATATGGTTTTCAGGCTTTTCCACACGTCCCTGGTGTTGTTCCGCTGCAGCTGCTTCTCCATCTTCCTCCTGTATCTGGTCTTCTGCTCCTTCTGTACCCTCCTGAGTTCTTCCCTGTTCCCGGATCTGAACGCTCTCTTCTTCTCCTTTAAGAGGACTATAATCTCAGAGGTCACCCACAAATTGTTATTAGCGAAATTCCGGCTTCAAAATATGCCGGCAATATTTTATTGCCTCTGGTGGAACAGGACACATACTGGGAGAATGTAGGTAGAGCAGCTGAGGGCGGAGCGTGGTTAAAGTCCCCAGAGATCAGGAAGAGAGCCTGTGGATCCTGTGTCTGCTGGTGGCGGAGAGCAGCGTCTCAGAAGCTACGTTAGCATTAGCCGAGGGAGGGACGTACACAGCGATTATTATCACCTGTGTAAACTCTCTCGGCAGGTAGACTGGTCTCAAGCCCACCGCGAGCAGCTCAATGTCTCGATGTCAAGGTCCTGGTCTACACCATCTCATGTACACCAACACAACCCTTCTTCTCACCGCTGTCTTCCGTCCTGTCCGCTCGTATCAGATGAACGTTATCCAGAGACACGGTAGAATCCGGGATTCTGATTATTATAAATAGTCGTAACGCCTGCACTTCTGTCGCTTAAGTGCGGCTTGTATTCATGTGAAAAGTCAGACGCAGTTAATTCATTTAGGATGCTTTCACAACTGCCTCCTCTTGTTCGATTGAATCGCACCAGGGTTTGTTTGTTTGTTTGGTACGGTTCGTTGGGGCAGGTGTGAAAGCAGCAATTGAACTCTGTTCCGCACCAAAAGCAGACCAAACAAGCGTACCGAGTCCTCTTGATGTGGACCTCCTGTATTTGAGAAGCACTGCTTTAGAGAATGACTGATGAATCTTATGCTATTGGTTTGATTGCACTTGTTCCATGTTTTTACAGAATTTTGCTTCACTTTGCACTTAACAGACCTGTACAAATTTGAATGTTATATATAGTGTTCAAGCTGTTGACTTTCTTTTGCAGTCTTGAAGCAGGAGGCAAAGAAGGAGAAAGAAGAACCATGTGAAGTGGAGATTACACACCTAGAGCTTTTCAACAGTGCAAGTGAACAAGCTTCTACTAGTGGAGTCAAGACAGAAAAGACTTCTTCAGAAGAAACAAGAGAAGATGGAACAGGTTCTGCTTTCATTCACGGTGGAGATGTTTCTTCAAACAGTTCACTCCAAACTCAGACAGTAGTAAAACACTGCCATTACTGTCAAAATGTGTTTCAGTCTGGAGAAGAACTCAGCAGACACCTGCAAACTCACACGAAAACTAGGAAACATCTAAACACGACAAGCCCCAAAATGGACAACACTTTCACTGCCCCTAAGCGTTTAAAGATTCACTTCGGAAATGGTGAAAAACTGATCTCCTGTTCTCAGTGCGGCAAGAGTTTCTCAAAAGTAAAAGCTCTGAAACTTCACATGATGCTTCACACTGGAGAGAAACCTTTTTCTTGTTCTCAGTGTGGCAAGAGTTTCACACTTAAATCAGTTCTGAATCGTCACATGTTGATTCACACTGGTGAGAAACCGTTCTCCTGTTCTCACTGTGGCAAGAGATTTTTATGTATATCAGTTCTGAACTGTCACATGAGGATTCACACTGGTGAGAAACCGTTCTCCTGTTCTCAGTGTGGCCAGAGCTTTAGAACTAAATCCGCTCGTAATCGTCACATGAGGATTCACACTGGTGAGAAACCGTTCTCCTGTTCTCACTGTGGCAAGAGTTTCACTAAAAAACAAGATCTAAATTATCACACGATGAATCACACTGGTGAGAAACCGTTCTCCTGTTCTCAGTGTGGCAAGAGTTTCAGAACTAAATCAGATCGTAATCGTCACATGAGGATTCACACTGGTGAGAAACCGTTCTACTGTTCTCACTGTGGCAAGAGATTCACAACTAAATCAGTTCAGAACCGTCACATGAGGATTCACACTGGTGAGAAACCGTTCTCCTGTGCTCAGTGTGGCAAGAGCTTCACAAAAAAATCAAAACGAAAACCTCACATGAGGATTCACACTGGTGAGAAAAAGTTCTCCTGTTCTCACTGTGGCAAGAGTTTCTCAAAAAAACAAAATCTAAATAGTCACATGAAGAATCATACTGCTGAGAAACCAATAGCCTGTTCTCAATGTGGCAAGAGTTTCTCTAAAAAAAAATATTTAAATCATCACACGATGACTCACACTGGTGAGAAACCGTTCTCCTGTGCTCAGTGTGGCAAGAGTTTCAGAACTAAATCAGATCGTAATCGTCACATGATGATTCACACTGGTGAGAAACCGTTCTCCTGTTCTCAGTGTGGCAAGAGTTTCAGAAATAAATCAAAATTAGAAGCTCACATGATGACTCACACTGGTGAGAAACCGTTCTCCTGTTCTCAGTGTGGCAAGCGTTTCTCTAAAAAACACAATTTATATCGTCACACGATGATTCACGCTGGTGAGAAACCTTAAAATGTTCTCGGTGTGACAAGAGTTTCCCATTAAGAATGGGCCAAACCTGGACACTGTATAAATCCGGGTTATTTATAAAGTACTTTTCAGTTGTTCACTGTCCCAAAGCAGCTGTATGAAACAGTCATTGTGGTATTATATCCATTCTTCTACTCCTTTTGATGTGTATTTCACCAGTGAGCAAGCGACATGTTCAACAGTGGCTTGAAAAACAAATCTTTGGACTAAAGGAAAAATGAACAGAGGTAGATTCTGCTCACTGGTATGTGACCGCTGCAAATAAGTACCTGAACACCTGTCTATCAGCCAGAATTCTGACCCTCAAAGACCTGTTAGTCCGCCTTTAAAAAGTCCACCACCATTTGTTATCCTGAATTAGAAGTACCTGTTCGAGGTTGTTAGCTGCATAAAGACGCCTGTCCACCCCGTACAATCCGTAAGACTCAATCTACTAACACGGCCAAGAACAAAGAGCTGAACAAAGACACCAGAAACTAAATTGTTGAGCTCCACAAGGCTGGAAAGGCCTGCGGGGAAATCGCCAAGCAGCTTGTTCCACTGTTGGAGCAATTATTAAGAATGTAAGACGCTAAACATGAGCGTCAATCTCCCTCGGAACTGGGGTTCCTTGCAGGATCTCATCTCGTGGTGTCTCAATGATCCCAAGAAATGTGAGGAATCAGACCCGAAAAGAGCTGTTTCCAAGGTTCCTTACGGTAATACACTAAGCCGCCATGGTTTAATATCATGCAAGTCGCAGGAGGTTCTCCTGAAGCACCCAGGCCCCTCAATGCCAATTCCAGTCACCCTGTGTGGAGGAAGAAGAATGATGAGTACCATCCCAAAGACACCATCCCTACTGTGTCATGGTGGTGGTGGCATCATGCTGTGGGGGTGTGTGTCTGCACATGGGACAGGACGATTGCACGGTATTAAGGGGAGAATGACCTGGGTCATGTTTTTTAGAGATTTTGGGGAACAACCTTCTTCCCTCAGTTAGAGGTCTGAAGACGGGTCATTAGTGGCTGGGTCTTCCAACATGACAATAACTCAAAGCACGTAGTCAGAATAACCAGCGAGTGGTTCGGTGTAAAGCATATCAAGCTTGTGGTGTGGCTGAGTCTCCAGACCTAAACCCAGTGGAAAATCTTTGGAGAGGGTGTTTCTCAGCATTCGGCAGGATCCCAGAAACCTGACTGATGTAGAGAAGATCTGTGTGAAGAAACTTTCCAGGTGGGAAAACTACAGGAAATGTTTGACCTCTGTAATTGCAAACAAAAGCTACTGAACCCAATATTAACATTGATTTACGGTTGGTACATAGAAACTTGTGTTTCAGGCAATTTGGAAAATTTACCATAACCTGACCTTGGTACCTGAGACCTGAAACACAGGTTCAGGTTTCAGGTCTTGGAAGAACACAGAGCGAGAGCAGAGCATTCCAGATAAACAGTTGCAGACACACAGGGTCACATTTGACTATGTTACGCACAGGTCACGTGCGCTGGAAAGTTTTTCTTGAGACACATGAGGAATTTGACAGAAAAGAAAATGTTGGGAGCAGCCATGTGAGTGCTCTTATCAGTATTTGTCAAATGTTGCAGTCAGTCTCCCAACAGACATGACATACTGTCAGGATGATGGCCTCGGAAGAGAAGCCCAAGGTGATTCTGCGTTCGCCAGCCACAGTTGGGGTGGGGGGTGGATTACAGATACGATTCAAAGCCAATAAAAACTATTTCAGATTCATGGTTAATTTCAGAATCATAATCAATCATGACAGTCACTGAGGGCAATCGCTCCTGTCGATGTGGAGAAGTGTGGGCATCTCCTGTAGTCCTGCAGAAAAAGTCCAACCATCAGAGCCAGCCCACGGTCACTTCCTGATGTTGTCTGTACGTCTCCGTCCTTCCTCAGTGTGGCTAAGATGTTACTATTTAGTCCATCGAACCGAGCCAATCGCTGATGTCATCCCGATGTCCGCACAATCAGCACCTCCAGGGTCTTTCTTTAGATCCGTGTTCGGCCGGGCAGCCAATGACGCCTCCCACGGCTCTTCCGATACACCAGAGTCGCTGGTTAATCTGTATCAGTCCGGTGAAAAGACCAAAACATAAACTGATCTTCCACGTCCTCAAGGGACAACGGTTCCAGGCAGCTCGGACGCACCCAGCAGCGAGTGTCCCGTGAGGTCAGGTCGCTTCCCCGTGAGGTTCCTTCTTGAGGGAAAACATGTTCCAAAAGCGCTCAGTGACCAATTAAAAAACTTCATATTCCTTTGAAAGCAAAACCAGCAGAGCTTTGGAAAAAAAGACAATAGCCTTGAGAGACAGATAGCAGAGCGGGAGAGAGTGAAAGACACATTTTGCTTGTGAAGTCCGGAAGTGAAAAAGAAATGATGAATTAATTAATTTTCACAGTTGTTCAAATACTTATTTGCAGCGGTAAGTTACAAATAAATTGATTTAAAAAATTAACAACCTTTGTAAATCACCCTTGTCAGCACGTCTCTCACGGTGGACACGCACCTAGAATGAACATTTCAGACCCCTTCTTGATTTCTAAGTGGGAGAACTTTCAAAATCACAGGGTGTTCAAATACTATTTCCCCCCGCTGTAAATGTAGGGGTTTTACGTTTTGTATGTGTCTTGCTTTCAAAGTGCATATTGACGGAAGGTTGTGTTTTACGTTTCTTTTCAATGGTTTCAATGTTCTCCTGGTTTCCGGGTTTGTCAGAGAGTGAGTTTGTTCTTCTGTTGTTCATCTATTTTCTCTTGTGTGAGTTCAGTTAGAGCTCAAACTTCTTAGTTAGAGAGAAACTTTTATTTGTTGTCTCACTGCCGAACCCTCGACGTTTCAGTTCCATTTGTACGTTGAGACCATTGTGCTGTAAATAAAGAATCTTTGTTATGAATTGGTTGTGATTGTGGTGCTGTAGCAGGACACTTTAGTGGATCCTTTACGTACGATACTTTTTTCTGTGGTAAACGCAGAACAAACAATTATTTTAAAATGAGCAGCTTTACTCATATCAAATCATATCATGTTGTGTTTGTAGCTTCGCTGCTCAGCCGAGAACTTTACTAGAAAATAATCAGCACTGGAAAATTCTGGTGAAATGAATCTAACTGGCAATCTTCAATCCTCAACTTTACATTCAACTCTGGAATTAGAGTCTCACCGTCTTCTTGCTCCGGACTCTCCGTGTTTTGGATCTTCGCCTCGTTAAACACCCAGAAAACTTCAAGGTAAGATGTCTACGCCTGTGGCTGTTGTTTGCACCTAATGCGACGTGTATAGTGTATAAAGTAAAGTGAGTGATATTGTCAATAAGGCTAAGTATATCGAAATTATGAGTTGCTTTTAACCCATCCAGTGAAGTGCACACACACCGTGAATACACACAAACCGTGAGCAGTGGGCAGCCTCAGTCGCTAAACGCAAACATTCTAGGGTAGTTATTCACACGGGCACTAATGATGTCCGACTTTGCCAGTCCGAGATCATTAAAACTAATATTAAAAAGATGCTTGAGGTGCCAAAAAGATATAGGACAAAGTAATAATAATAATAATAATCTCTCACCACCTCTGTCTGCATTGTTGAGGTCTTAATATAAGCTCAAGTCTAAGAGAATACAGGCTTCTGCGCAATACTTTTGATTCATGTTTAATTAATGTTTGTCTAAAAGTTATTTTTATGGGATTAAAATGGCAACTGTCGCATAATAATAACCTAGGACTGAGCAGTTCCGTGAGGTAGGCGGGGGCGGGGCCGTTTAAGGATTTAAAAACGATTGACAAATATATATAAGGAGTTACAGTAATTCAGCCTCGATGTGATGAAAGCGTGGATTACCACCTCAAGCTGCTGCCGTGTCAAAACGGGCTTTACCTTTGCCAACCGCCTGAGGTGAAAGAAGCTTGTTTTCACCACTGCGCTAATTTGGGAGTGCGGTTTAAAATCACGATCCATCTTGAAAGCCAGATTACAAACTACCGTATTTTTCGCCATATAAGACGCACCGGCATATAAGACGCACCCAATTTTAAAAGAGGAAAATCTAGGATAAAAAAAGATTCTGAACCAAATACTGTAGTGAAATATTTTATATCAACTGTATAAAAGGTAACAGCAATTTAAGAACAATTGTTTGCCAAACATTCTATTGTTAAATTAAAAGTTATGTCGAGTAATTGATTTTCCTAAATATTACCAAAAAACAACATATGGAGGAGTTCAGTAATTCTGGATTAAATACAGTGTATTTATGACAAAAATCTGAATTTGAATGCTTTAATGTTAATTTGAATGTTTTAAGGTAGTGGGGATATCTGAAATTGCCAGTACACTTTACAGTGTCAGTAAAAATATAAAAAGCCATCCAAAATGCCACCCATTTTATATACATATTTATGCCGAATTGTGGCGATGCCTAAATGTTTTCATTTACACTTGTTGAATTGTGTGGAACATGTTTATTGTTGTTTTATTGTCATATTTGATACAATTTATTTAAACAGTTTGGAGTTATTAAATACAGTAAAGAAATATTCCTGCCGTTTCATTGGCAGTTTTAGTGATTACTGAAGCGTTGACTTGTATTGAAGGTCAATTTATAAATGTGTAGAAGTAGTTTGAATGTAGTTAAGCTACCTTTGCCATGTTGTTGTAGCTTTTTTTTTTATTATCAAGACAGATAGTGAAAGGAAAGCTGAGGGAGACGGCGAAGACATTCACGTTAAAAGAGGTGATCGGAGCAGAAAGTACGAGGGAAAGGTGAGGAAAAGAAGATTGCTTATGATATACATAAATTGATAAATAAATAAAGATAAGTAATAATAATTTTATAGCTGAATATATAAAAAGCTGGAATATAAACCGCTGTAAAACAAGAATGAAGATGATTCACTCTCCGGGACACGCGGTGGCGCTAATGCACAAGAAGAAGAGAACAACAACAACAGAGAAGAAGAGTTTCTAAAGACGCGCGGTTTCACTAGTTAAAACTAGTGAGAAGCTGCGAGTAGTAGTAGTGTGTGTGTAAAGACTCGTGTAATCGTCAACTTTACTGTGTTTGAGCTCGTGACGCTGTAAAGATGCGCGTGATTAAAGCGGAAAGTGAAGAAAGCGGAGAATATGAAGCGAGCAAACACACCGAGGAGAAAACAGGTCGCTCTTCTTCTCTTTCTTTATCTACTTTACACACTCACACTCTCCAGTGTTGCTCAGAGAACAATAGACCAGGAGATAATGTGTATAAAACGAATACGAATGTGTAACCCTTATTTTGGAGTCAAAGAAAATGTATGTAGAGTATAAGAATCAACAACAACTAAAAATTGTGAAATGTTCCTTTTTTTTGTTGCCTTGAGGTTTATACAATATATATATATATATATATATATATACTACACGTGTGTGTGTGTGTGTGTGTGTGTGTGTGTGTGTGTGTGTGTGTGTGTGTGTGTGTGTGTAAAAAAACGTGTGTATTTTTTTCCCCAAAATTTTTTTTAAACTCATAAAGAATCGACAATTTACTTTTTCACATAGCGTCTTTGCGTTGGTCTCGCCTAAGAAAAGCGCTATATGAATAAACTTGAACTTAAAATGCTCAGAACTTATAAATATGTCATGCACAGTATGTAAACGGGTAAAAAAAAATTGAAACTTGGCGTGCTGTTGTTGTGTGTGTAAGAAAAACAGTCAAAACAGTGGAAGGAAAGAAAATGACACAAAGAAATTAATTTTGAAATGTATGTGTGTTAAAAATATAAATAAAAAAAAAACTTAAATAAAAGTGAAATTAAATGTATTTGAACTGCAACCAAGGAAATGTTTTATATCTGTAAAGATATATCACCTTGAAAAACAGATGATTTTCCCCGAAATAAAATAATTAACTCAAACACTGCCGTTCACATAAAACAACATGAATCATTTCATTCTGTTTGGCTGTTCAACAATATAATTGAGTGTGGAGCGACCCCTACAGGGCAAACCCAGGAAATGCAGGAAAAACAACCCGAACTCAGGAAAAAATCCAGTCCAGAGAAACGTTAAAAAAAACAAAACAGGAAGTCCCTTGTCCAAATGAAGGCAGACTGTGAAATGAAATCAAATGGAAAAAATAAATGAAAAAAAAAAGAATAAAATGAAATCAATTCTGGCATTAGAAATTAAATTTTTTTTTTCAAACTTGTGGTTTGAATCAATCAAAGAGTCGCGAGTTTTTATCCCTCAGTGACGGAAACGTGGAAAGCGGCGAAACAAAACGAGATTCCAACTAATATCTCCGTAAGTTTTTAGCCATAAACGATGCATATTTTCATGATCGCACCAAATGTATTCACAATATGCGATTTATTCATAAAATGTCTGTCTTTCTAATCACGTGTTCTGACACAAATCTTATAATTCAGTTCTAATGAGACTGAGTTTCTTCGGCCTTATCAATCCATTACTGATTGTGTTTGTTAGGGGCGTAAAGTAGTGATGGTCGCGATAAATGCACCAGATAAACATTATCGGGAACTCTTACTTTTTGTCTCACTAATCGTCAAAATAAATGTCACCTTCACTTGTTCTCTACCAGCTCGGGCTGTGCGGTTTATTTACGGACATTATGATTTATTTATTACGAATCGCCTTTTATTAATCGCACGCAGCGCCACCTGCTGGAAGTGAATGAAATGACTCGAAATGATTCGTTCCCTTTACTTTTTGAGAGTTAAATATCCGAGTCAGTAAAGAATCGAACTTCTCATCACTAGTGCATTTATTAATATATCATTTAAATACAGAATAAAGCGTCAGTTTAAGGATTGTTTATTTCAATTGTAACTTGCGATACTGTCTAGAATGGCACAATCCACCAAAATTAGACTTTTGTCGGGTTCCCTGTGTGATTAAAACCAATTAAAACCAACAATTGTCAAAACAACGAGAGAAAACTAGTGATAAGATTTTTCATTTTGAATATTAAATTTTGAAAATCAGGTTCTCAAACCGCAAAATAACAACATGTAATTGCTTTGAATTTAAATAAATGGAATGAAAAATAATATAACCAAGAAAAGTCACTATTAAACGTAATAAAATAAAAGCAAACCAAGGTTCAGTCGAGTTGTTGGCGATGTTTAAAAGCACTCTTCAAACACAGATTGTTTTGTAGGCGGGGCTAATAATTGTGTAACTGCAGATGTTTGCTGTGTGTGGTTTTCTAAGTGTCGTCTTCTGGTTTGAAACAGCAGTAAACACACACACACACACACTTTAGAATAAAATCCTTTTTCAGGTAGTAAAATGTCAGAGTTGATAGCAGACTTACTTTACCGTTGTGTTTCCTCACTCATTCTCCCTCTCTTTTTTTTAAACTCGAACTTTTAAATTCCTGCCCTGTTGTTTAGGTGGAACAACATTAACCGTAAAAGAAGAAACAGATCTAGTGTGTAAAAATAACATGCTTTTTTGATCAGTCTGTGTTTTAGTAGTACCATTTATTGCCATGATGGTGCACTAACTTTACTAAAATCAAGACATTGCAATTGCAAACATTAAAAATGAAGTTTCAAAGAATAAATGAAGCAAATGTTGCAAATTCCGCAAGTATTAATTAAGCATATTGCAACAATCAAGAGTATAAAATGTAAAACAAACTCAAATGTTTATCTTGACCCTACGGAAAATAATAGACACGCCTACTGGCCTGCTGAAAGCTTGTGAAAGTAAATGTTCATTACACACGTATTGTAAATCAAATGGAGCGTATAAGTATAGTCCTATCTAGCTTATGACATAAAAGCCGTCCTTCTATTAAAACTGTGAAAAGCGCCCTACAAATACTCATATTATTATTAAATATAAGCAAGTCTAAAAATGTTCAAATAAAGTGCTTAACTTATTAAAAAGAAAAGATACATGAAGAAAATGCACCAAAACGTGACTTCCTTTTACATCTTGACTAGTGCTGTCAATCGATTGATTTTTTTTTAAACTAGTTAGTTGCACTTCCCTGACCAAATTAATCGCAATTAAAAGACTGAAGCTTGTATTGGATATTGAGGTGTAATATGTAAATTAATGTAAACTCAACACTCAATAAACTCGTTTTAATACTGTAAAATTATTGAGTATGATTTTTGTTTAGTTTGCAATGTATTGTCTTTGTTTTTTAACCCTCTGAGGTCGAGTCGCACTTTTTTCACAAAAAAAGTCAATTTTGGTTTTACATGTAAGTGTTGTCCATCAACTGAAAGTTTGAAGTACATATTTTTTTAGGTTACACTCTTAATAAAAACAGAACGTTGTAAAAATAATAATAATAAAACTACGAAGTTTTGCCTTGTTTTTGTCAGCTGAAAACGAACTGTAACTTAATAAATACTACTCACTCTAACATGAAACATATCTCTACATAAAGCTTAGAATGTCTGTTTTTAAAAACAAGTGTAAGTAAGTACAATGTTATCTGTTTATCTAATCCGTATGAATGTAAAGTTTCGGCTTTTTAAACCAAGTTATTTTCAGTTGAAAAAGAACTGTGTCTGTGGCTCTCATTGCACGTTGCCAAATCGAAAATAAAAAGCGGTGATTAATGGCGTTAAAAAAATTGGCGCAATTTGCGCTTAAAATAAATCACGTGCCTTAACTCGTTAACTTTGATAGCACTAATCTTGACTCAAACTTAAAAACGGATAAAAAGGTAAAAAAAAAAAAAAGATAATTTTCAAACAATTGAACAGTTTTGATGGCTCTTGTTTTTCTCCACATTCTGAACACATCACACACTGGTTTAGTCTCACAGTGCGTAAAATAGGTTCTGTTAAACTGCAATCGTTATTAATTCCATTGCAGCCTCGAACGTTCTCTAATCTGTCTAATCTGCCGCTGTCCTGACATTGCTAAATTCGCGATCAACAGGCACATGTGTTCTCTCATACACTGTAATCAAGGTCGCGGTGTGGCAGTTACGTTCATTTATGTTTGCGCAGTGGTCGCAGTGACAATTGAGGCTGACCCCTGGATTTTAATTCAAACCGGATCCGGTCCGCCATTATTTTGTTTGCGTCATCATCTTTCGGCCATGTTGTTTCGGTGACAAAAGTGTTTAGGCCGTATAGCATAAATGCACTTTTATGGACATTTTCGGACTAAAATATTTGGTGGCTGATTCTTTTTTGCATCCGTAGTCAACACTTCCGTTTGAGAGAGGTTAGTGACTGCAAAGTGGTGGTAGGAGAGAGTGTAGCCAGACAGCACTGCATGGTGTGTAAGACTCAGGTGGTCAGGAGGATGAAGAAGAGAGGAAAGCAAGAGCAGAAGACCAAGTGGTGGAAGTTCAAGGATGAAGGAGCTTGCGAGGAGTTCAGGCAGAGATTGAGACAGGCTCTGGGTGATCAGGAAGAGCTACCTGAGGACTGGGAAACTACAGCAGAGGTTATCAGGGAAACGGGTATGAAGATGCTGGGTGTGGCATCTGTTAGGAGGATAGAAGATCAAGATGCTTGATTAGCACAGCATCCAAAAGAAAAGGTTGGCAAAGAGGAAGTGGGATCTAGAAAGGACTGAGGAAAGTAGACAGGAGTACAAGGAAGTGCAGCGCAGAGTGAAGAGGGAGGTGGTGAAGGCCAAACAGGCTTAAGAAGGAGGTAGAGATTTGTGAGCAGCAGTATGGTTTCATGCCCCGCAAAAGCACCACTGATGCCATTTTCGCTATGAGAATGTTGATGGAAAAGTCCAGAGAGGGTCAGAAGGAGCTGCATTGTGTCTTTGTGGATTTAGAGAAGGCGTATGACAGGGTGCCGAGGGAGGAGCTGTGGTACTGTGTGAGGTTGTCGGGAGTGGCAGAGAAGTACGTCAGAGTAGTCCAGGACATGTACCAGAGGAGTATGACGATGGTGAGATGTGCTGTAGGCCAGACAGAAGAGTTCAGGGTGGAGGTGGGACTACACCAAGGATCAGCTTTGAGTCCCTTCTTGTTTGCTATGCTGGACAGGTTGACAGATGAGGTCAGACAGAAATCTCCCTGGACAATGATGTTTGCAGATGACATTGTGATCTGCAGTGAGAGTAGAGAGCAGGTGGAGGAAGAGCTAGAGAGGTGGAGGGTTGCTCTGGAAAGAAGAGGCATGAAAGTCAGTCGTAGTAAGACAGAATACATGTGTCTAAACGAGAAGAAGCAGGGTGGAGGAGTGAAGTTACAGGGGGTGGAGGTGAAGAAGGTGCTTGGGATCAACAGTGCAGTGTGATGGGGAGTGTGGAGAAGAGGTGAAGAGGCGGGTGCAGGCAGGGTGGAGCAGGTGGAGGAAAGTGTCAGGAGTGTTGTGTGACAGAAGCGTGTCAGCAAGGCTCAAAGGAAAGGTGTACAAGTCAGTGGTGAGAGCAGCTCTGTTCTATGGCTCAGAGACAGTGGGTGTGAGAAAGAGGGAGAGTGAATATATTGGTAGAAGGATGTTGGAGATGGAGCTGCCAGGAAAGAGGGCAAGAGGACGTCCAAGGAGGAGAAATATGGATGTTGTAAGAGAGGACATGAGGTTGGCTGGGGTCAGGGCTGATAGGGGAAAAGTTGAAAGAGAAGTAGAAAACTCCTGTTAATAGTTTGATTTTCTTATTTGCAGTCTTGAAGCAGGAGGTGAAGGAGGAGAAAGAAGAACCATGTGAAGTGGAGATTACACACCTAGAGCTTTTCAACAGTGCAAGTGAACAAGCTTCTACTAGTGGAGTCAAGACAGAAAAGACTTCTGCAGAAGAAACAAGAGAAGATGGAACAGGTTCTGCTTTCATTCATGATGGAGATGTTTCTTCAAACAATTCACTTCAACCTCAGACAATAGTAAAACTTTCCTGTCAAAAGGCGTTTCAGTCTGGAGAAGAACTCAGCAGACACCTGCAAACTCACACGAAAACTAGAAAACACAAATGTTCTGTGTGTGACAAGACTTTCACTGCCTCTGGTAGTTTAAAGACTCACTTCAGAACTCACACTGGTGAGAAACCCTTCTCCTGTTCCCAGTGTGACAAGAGTTTCTCTGTAAAACGTGGTTTAAAACTTCACATGATGAATCACACTGGTGAGAAACCGTTCTCCTGTTCTCAGTGTTACAAGAGTTTCCAAACAAGAGGCATTTTGAAGCTTCACATGAGGACTCACACTGATGAGAAAATGTTCTCTTGTTCTCAGTGTGGCATGAGTCTCAAATATAAATCAGGTTTGGAGCGTCACATGATGATTCACACGGGTGAGAAACCGTTCTCCTGTTCTCAGTGTGACAAGAGTTTCTGCCGTAGAGAAGCTCTTCACCTACACATGGTTAATCACACTGGTGAGAAACCATTCCCCTGTTCTCACTGTGACAAGAGTTTCAGCCGTAGATCAGATCTTAGTCAACACGTGAGAATTCACACGGGTGAGAAACCATTCTCCTGTTCTCAGTGTAACAAGAGTTTCACACAAAGATCAAAATTAGAAAGTCACATGATGAATCACACTGGTGAGAAACCGTTCTCCTGTTCTCAGTGTGACAAGACTTTCAAACATAAATCGACTCTGAATATTCACATGATGAATCACACTGGTGAGAAACCTTTCTGCTGTTCTCAGTGTGGCAAGAGTTTCAAACTAAGATCAGATCTGACTATTCACATAAAGACTCATACTGGTGAGAAGCCGTTCCCCTGTTCTCAGTGTGGCAAGAGTTTTTCAATAAAAACAAGGCTTAAATTTCACATGATGATTCACACTGGTGAGAAACCCTTCTCTTGTTCTCAGTGTGGCAAGAGTTTCAAAATGAAATCTCTTCTGAATGATCATATGATGAATCACACTGGTGAGAAACCCTTCTCTTGTTCTCAGTGTGGCAAGAGTTTCAGACTTAAAACACTCCTGAATATCCACATGCTGATTCACACTGGTGAGAAATTGTTTTCCTGTTCTCAGTGTGGCAGAAATTTTGCGCGTGGATGCCATCTGAATCGTCACATGAGGACTCACACTGGTGAGAAGCCGTTCTCCTGTTCCCAGTGCGGCAAGAGTTTCTCATTAAGAACAACTTTGAATGGTCACATGATGATTCACACTGGCGAAAAACCATTTTCCTGTTCTCAGTGTGGCAAGAGTTTCTCATCAAGAGAAAGTTTGAAGTATCACACGAGGACTCACACTGGTGAGAAACCATACCCTTGTTCTCAGTGTGGCAAGAGTTTCTCATTAAGAAAAAGTTTGAATTATCACATGATGATTCACACTGGTGAGAAACCGTTCTCCTGTTCTCAGTGTGACAAGAGTTTCCCTAAAAAACAAATGCTAAATTGTCACATGATGATTCACACTGGTAAGAAACCATTCTTCTGTTCTCAGTGTGACAAGAGTTTCTCTAAAAAACATGCGCTAAATTGTCACATGATGACTCACACTGGTGAGAAACCGTTCTCCTGTTCTCGGTGTGGCAAGAGTTTCACATGTAGATCAGAACTAAATCGTCACATGGTGATTCACACTGATGAGAAGCCGTTTTGTGCTCACTGTGGCAAGAGCTTCTCTTGTAGATCAACTCTGAATTCCCACATGAGAATTCACACTGGTGAAATGTTCCCCTGTTCTCAGTGTGACAAGAGTTTCACACAAAGATCAAAATTAGAAAGTCATATGATGATTCACACTGGTGAGAAACCGTTCTCCTGTTCTCAGTGTGGCAAGAGTTTCACAAAAAATTCACAATTAAAAACGCATATGATGTGTCACAATGGAGAAAAGCTCTTCTCCTGTTCTCAGTGTGGCAAGAGTTTTTCAAGTAAATCACATCTGAATCGTCACATGATGATTCACACTGGTGAGAAACCGTTCTCCTGTTCTCAGTGTGGCATGAGGTTCCGACATAGACAGACTTTGAATGGTCACTTGAGGACACACTTGTGAGAAACGTTTGAACTTTTTGTGACTGAGTGTCTCAATGTTCTAACAATCCAGACCCAAATATACAAGAGACTCTTTCAAAATGTTTCTGAAACAAAATCGGTTCCTTGCAATTCTAGTGTAACCTCGATTCCATGTCGGAACGAACAAGATGTTTTGTGTTTGTTGTCTCAGCCGGTCTTACTGCTTCCAAAACAACTTTGCATTTGCTGTGTGTATCAAATGTCGTTTTGACATGCTTCGCTCGAGTGCCTATCATATATAATGATATATGTAAGTCAAACTGTCTGTAATGTGTTTGTGTTTGAGTTTTTCCTGACTGGTTTCTGAGATTAATTGTTATAAGTCCAGCTGAAAGCAAAGTTAGCAATCCTCCTGTGTGACTCTCCTCCGTACTCCTCATGTTAACCCTTAGTAACCCTTTATGCCATATTGTAATCCTGTTTGGTGTATGTGTAAGAATGTTCTTTGAGTGTTATTGATCTTGATAGCCCATGTTTAGACTATGATATAATTTTGGGTAAAAAAAAATTGAACTCTTCCTGATTTGTCTTCAGTAATGCTTTGGATATTGAATAAATCTCTTGTTGACCCTTTGTAACTTTTGGACATTACTCCGTATCCGCCTTTGAGATACACGATAGAGACACGTCGTCGCGAAAAAGTCTTTAGACTTGTAAGGTTAGGGTTAGGGTTAATGTGCGACAAAGCTTCTGATTGGAAAGAAAATCCACAGTGGAGGAATGAGTTCTCCGATTTACACTCTCCTCAGTGTTAAATCTAATATGGAACTGCGACTATGACTGCGATTCAATTGGCACTCTACACCCGCCTCGCCTTCACTCATATCCCCGCAACACATTTGCCAAAATTGTCCTGCCTTCCATGTGGGACACCCACCAGCTGCTCCCTCCACACCCTCCTCAACCAAAAGCCCACTACACTCTAGCCAAACTCGTCCTTGGACTCACACCCAGCCACCACTCACTCCACACCTACCTCACCCTCACCCAGAAGCCTGGCACACTTGGCCAAATTTGGCTTGACTTTCCCGTAGGACTCTCTCCGCACCCGCCTCGCACTCACCAAATCCCCACTGCACCTTCTCTCCCTCTGGGTGTTCAAACCCAGGTACTGCCTGCTATTAAGCACAGGATTAGTGACCCAGCATCCCCCGCACCTCCACGCGACTGGCCAACCACAATTTACTAGGGAGAGTCTGTGCCAGGAAACCTTGTTGCGACTTTTACTTCCTCTATGATCAAAATTGACTGACTTTGACTGACTGACTACCTGATGGTGACAGGACCAGTGTGCAGGACCAGCTTGGCTTGCCGCACCAGTTCTTTACCCCAAAAGTAGACGAGGCAGTGTGTGATTTAGAGTTAATGGGTGTTTCTGAACTGTGAACCACATTGTGAATAGGTGACATCAGGCTTCTTTGCGACCGAAGGCAGGGCAACAGTCCCTCGCAGCTGCGGGAGAACCACCAGGAGGAAGCGCTGGACAAGTTGTCGGACTACTTTCAGGAGTGTGCTCTCTTTGTGGACCAAATCAGCCTCTTTCCTGTGGATCCCCCCCAGAGCCCATCAAGGTCCCGAGCAATGGCTGGATACCGTCCGTGTACGGCCAGGACATCCTCACAAGAATCGACCACATCAGTGCCAGCATCACGTCCGTCTTTGGCAAGATCTTAAAGAGACGGATTCTACTAAAAAGGTAATCCATCATTCAAGACTGTATTCGACTTGAATGCTCTTGAATAACGTCTGATTCATAATGTAATACATTTTTTGTTTTGTTTATTGCTGATCACGATGAAGCTGATAAGGCTGGACAACTGGCACTTTATTGTCAGAAACGCCGCCTCAACGCTGCATCCATTATATGCCAGCAGTGCCGCTCTATATTGTTGTTGGTACCACCACAAAGGCAGAGGTGGTCTTGACCAAATATTGGTGTGCCAGAGGGTCCACATCCCTGGAGTCGTTTCACTGCCACCTGAACCGGTTCATTCCAGGTTGGTGTCATAATATGTGTGTGTATATTTGGATTACAGTTGTCAAAATTAACATGTTAACTTGTGCGATTAATAAAATGTGTTTGTCGCGTGTATACAAATGTCTATGCTTATTATTATTAATTAATATATTATATTAATTTTTAATAATAAATTGTAATTTTTTTAGCTTAATCGCGAATAATTTGATTGGGGAAGTGCGATTAACTGGTTAAAAAAATTAATTGTTTGCCAACCCTAATTTGGATAAATATGCACTTATTTGGATATATAAATATATGCACAATGTTAGGGCACTTAGTATCTTTGTTAATAAATCAATATAATATTGGATTTTTAAATGGCATAATTGGCATAAATGGGTGGAGCCAAGTTTGAGAAATTGAGCTGATTGGTGTCGACTGTCTCTGGGCAGCTCATGGGTCTGGTGCCTTACTCGGAAGAAACCAAGAACAAGCTGGAGAACGTACATGATGACGGATTTGACGAACCCCATATGGAGGACATCACCGTAGCGAATCGTTCTCGTGATCCAAACTTCTGCCTCCTCGTCCAAGCCACCTGCCTCCACGGGGAGTGATGTGTCTGGTAAGTTTAATTTTATTTCATTATCTGCATTTTTCTCAATTCGTTGTCCTCATGTTGCTAACCTTATCATTGTCAGCCTGTGGATGGGCTGGAGCGAGTGGACAATCTGGAAAAGGATCGAACGCAACCCTCTCTGGTCCTCAGCCACCAGCAGGTCAGGAACATTCAGCCTTCTCGGAATCACTCTCCAACTCTGTTTCATGCAGGTTTACATTTGCAAAAGTTTTATCCTAAATTATTGATTGTTATATGCTTTCTCTGCTTAGGCGAGCGACATGTTAGGCGAGCGACATGTTAGGTGAGCGACGCTTAGGTGTTGCTCTTTGGCAGAACTACCTCGAGAAGCAGAGGCCAAAAGAAGCAATGGCTTGAAAACATAAAATAGGTAGCTACATTTTTTGTAGAAAATTGTTTATTGTAAATAAAAATTCAATCGAATACGCTTGTACGCTTATTGTTCCTAAGCCTGTATACAAAAAGTAAATTATCATGACGCATGTTTTTTTTCTTATACTTTTCATTGTCGCAAAACAAAAATCATTACAGGAAAAAAACGTTTCTTATCATTTTTTTGTCTTCCTTCACCTCTCCCTGCCACAGCTACGACGAATCTGTCCATAATCCAAGTTCAAGTTCAATGTGTTTGCAAAGTTCTTTTCACAGTTACTACTGTCTCAAAGCTGCTGTGTGAAAGTGTAAAAATAGAACATTGTTGCGTTTTGTCCATAGTAAGTGGGTGTTTACATTATGGCTATGAGCATGTGAGCAAGCAACATAAGCGACAGTGGCCAGGTAAAAAAAACCTCTCTGGGATGCTGGGGATAGCCCCGCCCACGGTTGTGCCAGTCTCCTCTGACACTCTTAACGTTACAAAACCAGTGCAATGGTTGTTTTTTAGCCGTTGTGATTCCGGAAGATGAGGTGGCTCCATCCTTCCATGTTGACACAGCGGCACTAGGTCCTCAGAAGGTCCAGTGGAGCGACGTATAAGATGGGTCCCTATTGATCCCGTATTTTGTCCGCACTTGCTCGCTCGTTAGACTCATCTCGACGTTTCGAACAACAAAGGCACAGAGGGCATCATAGCTGACTCAGATGTTTGTGCGGGCCATGCTACCTGGGGGTTCCAAAGTCCCTAATTATGGGGTTAGGGTTAGACCAGACCTAGAGGCTGTGACCAGACCAGACCAGACCTAGAGGCTGTGACCAGACCAGACCTAAGGAAGAAGTGGATTTATCCACCCCAGAGTAGCTTGATTTAAAAGAGGTGTTTAGTGAAGGCAGGGCACAGGTTCTACCTCCACATCGCCCCTATGATTGTGGGATTGATTTGACTTCTGAGAAGTTTCCTGTCCGCATACTGTATAGTTTATCCAGGCCCGAGAGGGAGGTGTCGGAACAGTGTGTGGTCTTCTCCAGTGGGGGCAGGAATATTTTTCATAGCAAAAGGACGACGGAACTTTGTGGCCTTGTGTGGATTACAGGGACTTGAACAATATCACGGTAAAGAGCAGACTGTAAGCTCTCGGGTTTACTTGAAGGAGAGAAGTCAGATTTGCATGGATCCTGACATGGTCCGGGTCATGGAACAAGAAAGCAATTTCTGCGTAGGCTAACTTTTATCGCGGGTTTCTGCAAAGTTTCAATCTTGTCAACAGAGGCTGAGATTTTTTTTCAAAAGCCGAAGAATTGGTTCGTTTCAGTTCCTCAGTTGTACTTTAGTCTTGGAGGTAGCACACTTGAAATTAGTTTATGTTTGGATTTGGTTTTATTTCTTTC
>MU204322.1:69988-80883 GCA_017309775.1 Paedocypris sp. Pulau Singkep | reverse complement strand
CTATCGAATATTTCAGTAATCGAGTAATCTATCGATTAATTTGTTCGATTAATCGAGTAATCGGATAAAATACAATGAAATGGTATTTCTACATGACTGCTAAATAAATTAACAATGTATTGTTTGCAATAACATTTATTCTGAATTGCACATCCATCAACAAAACTGCACTTCAATTTCACATTTGCATTGATGGCATGAGTGGAAATGATAAATAAAAAACAGAAATAATAAATAAAAAAGGATCTGCGTGGCTGAGATTTACTGAAAGAAAAGAAAATGGTGTTTTTATAATATTTTCATATACATTTTTAATAAATTCAAACATCATAATGTAATCTACAACTATGACCCGCTTTTAATTTTCACAGTGTGAAATTTACTTTAACGAGTAAATTACACATGATTTCACACACATTAAAATGTTAACGTGTTTTGCTATGAAATGTTGACAAATTTAGAAAGAATATAACTGTAGCTACATAGTTCTGTTCCTTCGCAAAAAATCTTTTTGAGCTTAAAATGCTCCCACACTTTTGACAAGCTTTGACGTTTTCTGTGGATTTCCTCTTTCACTGTCGTTCTTTTCTCCTCCTTTCTCCGTCATTGTTCTCCCTGAACGAAACTTTGCTCCGACTTGCTCGAGAACATGCGCGCTTTCTCCTGCCGCTCCGTGTGGAAACAAGCGCAGCGCGTTAAAGGTTCCGGCCGCAATATGGCGGCACGTTTCGGGCAGTTTTTAGATACATCGCACTGATTTAACGATTCATCGAAGCTACGAAATATGAATCGAAGCATTTTTATAATCGAATTACTCGAATTAATCGAGGAATCGTTGCAGCCCTAGTGTGAACAGACAAATGCCGAGAAAATTCGTTCCGGGAATATTCCGGCACGGATAGTAGTAACGTTCCGGGTATCTTGCCGGCACTCTGCTGTGTGTGAAAGCAAAACGGAAGATTCTCGGGAAAGCGCGCTGACGTCACCCACTGCTCTGAGCCAATCAGAACATTCTGGCGTGGGTCACGCGTGGTCATTTCGCGATCTAGCCGTTTAAAAGGTTCCGCTGGTTGATGATGTCACAAAATATTCACTCGTTGCTGTTTACAGAAATCACAGTCGGAAAAGTCGTCCAACTGAAACGACAGCGAAATCAAAGCACCTGTAATAATTCAGGCGGATGAGGACATTTGTCACCACATTAAAGGAACAGAGACGCCCTTATGAAACAATTGCCGCCGTGATGTCACCGAAAATACTGGGATTTTGAACATTTCTTTTCCGTTAAAATGCAGGAACGGCAGCGCTTGTGTGAACAGTCTTTGCAGGAAGAATAGCAGAACGACTTCACTGGTATTTTACCGGCATTGCTGTGTGGAAGGGGCTTTTGTATCACTGCCCTCCTGAGGTCCTGAGTGATCCATATCTCGGTCTAGGGGAGTGTCAGTGCCACCATGATGGTGATGACATCACTCGAACTGCTAGGGGAAGGTGGCATCTTCTAGAAGCATTGGATGATCTTCACTCCTGGCTCTTTTGGCATCTTGGCACGTCTAGGGCAGGGGTGGCCAACCCGTGGCTCTTGAGCCTCATGCGGCTCTTTAACTAGTTTCATGCGGCTCTTCATGAGCTTTCACGTGACATGAGTCAAATATGCACACGACTGTTGAAAAATAACTAATATTATCATGTTGGTGTGGTGATTTTCATTAAATCTGGCTGAGCAGGGTGTGTGTGTGTGTGTGTGTGTGCTTACAAGATTAAGAAATGGGATGATGTTTGTGTGTGCCCATGTGTATGATGTGGCTCTTTGCACCTCTAACATAGAAAAAAAACTGGCTCTTAGTTTCTGACTGGTTGGCCACCCCTGGTCTAGAGCTTCTGCATCACCCGTGGAAGGGATCGATCTGACTCGATTGTCATTCAGGAGGAAGACACCATCCGGAAGATTTTGTAAATGTTATCATGCCAGAGGAGACTGGCACCAGTGAGTCGGGTTCTCCCTAGTAGAGCTGCACGATTAATCGTTAAAGGATCGTGATCTCGAATCAGCCTCTTCACAATCTGAATCCAGCATTTGATGACGGCCACCCGCGCTAATCACCCGCACTTAGTACATGTGAGATGAGCAGCAGTCGAGTTTAAAAAAACAACAAAAAAAATAAACGGGGAGAATGAACGATTAGATACAACGGTAGAGTATCAACTCCAACATTTAAAGGATTTTATTCTGAAGTGCGTGTGTTTACACTCAGCAAACCACATACAGCAAACATCTACAAAATCATTAGCACCCCTAAAAAAAAATCATCGTTTGAAAAGTATTTAAAAAAAAAAAAAGGAGCTAACAATTTTCCTCAAATGGACATAATACTGTACTTGTTCATGTAAATGTTTTTTATTTTTTTTTTTACGTTTAATGGTGATTTTCTTTCTTTTCAACATTACTTTTACATTACATTATATTTTTCATTCCATTGATGTATAATTAAAGCAATTAGTAATATGTGTTATTATATTGCTGTTTGACAACCTGATTTTCAGGGTAGAATATTTCAAATAATAAAATATCCAGAAAGAATTGTGATCTTTATTCTTAGCAAAAAAAATTGTGATTCTCGTTTTATCCAGAATGGTGCAGCTCTACTCCCTAGGTTAATTTCCTCTCACTCTGTCGGAGCGTTTTGTTTTCCTAGCCACTGGCACCTCTCTTGCTGATCACTGGTCATAGCCATTGTCATTACACTGATGATCAATAGACATAATTGCAATAATTTTTTTAATTCATTCAGCTCTTTTAGGACAATCTGCAACTGTGAAAAGCACTTTATAAAACTTCAACTTGAATTGGTGTACGTTGCCTATTACCCACATTATTTTTTCGTCGTATTTAGTCGACAAAACAAGTTAGAGTTAGATTAGTTTTTAGTTAGAGTTTAGTTACATTTGCATGACGTCAATTCAAGATGGCGGTAACCGTTCGTTTTGGATTGTCTGTATGTCATTTAGGGCTGCAACAAACGATTATTTTGATAATCGATTAATCTATCGATTATTAGAACGATTATTCGATTAGTCATCGATTATTCCAATGATTAATCAGTAGGCTTTGAACGAATATTCAGCTATTTCAAGTAGTTAAAACAATGCGTTTTAACACACATTATAGCTAATAAAATCACTTACGCTTTTGTAATAATGAACTTTTGTTGTTTTATAGCCTTTGAGCACCTAAACAGGTCATTCTCTTTAAGTTTTCTGATTCTGTCCATCTCAAAATACACACAAATGCAATTGTAGGTAGGCATTGTTTACGATTTTTATTACAATTTAAATGAACAAAAATTGAATCAATAGCATTACAGACAAAAGAAAGTTTTATGTAAACATCTTGACAGCAGTCAAACAAAGGTTCAGTTTAAATTAACTCAAACACAACTAAAATCACACACAAATGCTCTCTAAGCATTGTTTAAATATTTTGTTAACATAAAAAAGTGCAAGGTATGCTTTCAATAAACGGTGTAAACAATAAATAAAAAAGTGCTTACTGAAAAGCAGTAACACTGCCTAAATTAAAGTGAAGAAAGGTCAGCATATTAACGTGTTCACGTGACAAGCTTGCTCTTTTTTTTGAACAAATGTTTCCTGCAGCAGAGAAGATCCTTTCTGCTGGAGTGGATGTGGCAGGAACGCAAAGAAATGATCTCGCAATCTTTGATAGGTTAGGGAAACGTCCCTCATTTTCCTTCCACCAAACTAGAGGATTTTCTTGCTTAGTTATTGGTGACTCTGAGAAGTACATATGTACTTCCTTTCTCACCACCTGAATCTTTTGGTCCTCTTCTGACGACTCCTCTTCACTGAGGCTGTCATTGTCTGACTGAAGGAGGTTTTCTAGCACTGATTTTTGCTCTGTCCTTTGAGCATCATGATGCTGTCTGTCTTCAGCAGGTTTCCAGGACTCTTTTCCTGCTTTAATAGCAAGGACTTCGACAGTGTTTTGAACCTCAATTCTCTGTTCAGCAGGCATAAATTTGAGTTTGCGAAACCTTGGATCTAGAGCTGCGGAAAGAAGGACCGTGTTTTCCTTCCCCTTAAAGAAAGTGCTGATATCACCCCACCTGTCAGTTAAATCTTTAGTAGCTCTGGCTAAAAAAGCTTTACCAGGAATTGTTTCAAAGCTAAGGGATTGTTGCACAGACCTCTGTAGCCCTTTTGCAAGCTGAGGAAGGCATGACAGTGTTGGATACTCTTGACCACTCAGAAACTCAGTGGCACATTGAAAAGGCTGCAAGCCCTTTGTCAGTTCTTCAAGCAATGACCACTGGTCAGGCTTCAAATCAAAGTAATGTTTGCCCCTTGGTGTCACTTCGGGATCGGAAAGAGTAGCAGTAATGGGCCAGCGTTGCTCCAGAAGTCTCTCCAGCATAAAGTAGGTGCTATTCCACCGGGTACTGACGTCTTGTATCAGCTTATGCTCCGGTGTATTCATCTGGTGCTGTTTTTCTTTCAGCTTAGTATTGGCAAGTTCACTTCTCCTAAAATGTTCCACCAAGTTCCTTGCAGCTCCCAAAGCTTTGCTGATGCTGGTCTCCTTAAGCGAATTGTTCACAACAAGCTGAAGTGTGTGTCCAGTACAGCGGACAGAGGCCCAATTGTGTTTCTCTGTCAACAGTTTTACTGCAGCCACCATATTAGTACCATTGTCATGAACAACGGCTTTAATGTGGTCTACAGGTACATTGAATTTTATGACAACCTCTTCCAGCCATGTGGCAATGTTAGCCCCAGTGTGTCTTTCATCAAGAGGCATGGTTGCAAGAGTGAGACTCTTCATTTTCCAGTTCTCAGTAATAAAGTGACATGTGACACCAAGACATGCTTCTGTTGTGAGGCTAGTCCAGATGTCAGTGGTCAGTGTAATGAAGCTTCTTCCTTCTTGAATAGTTTCCTTAACCTTTAAAATAAACAGAATATTTTAGTTGAAATTTTCATTTTAGCTCTCTAATGGCAACTTTTTCCACGTACTATAATTAATGCATCAAACAAACCTGAACTAACATTACAATCAATAATACATTTGTAATTATTCATAAATACGGTATATATTTTTGTTAAATGAATAAATGAAAAAATGAAATAAATGAAAATACAACTGTTCATTGTTTGTTCAATTTAGCTCCATTAATTAATGTTGAAAAAGTATTTACCAAGTATTGGTAAATGTTTAAATTAAGATTAAAATACAGAATAATAAAAGATGTAGAAGTACAGCCTTTTATTAGTTCATGTTAACTAATGTAGTTAACTAGTATTAACTATTAAACATTATTGTGAAGTGTTTATAATTTATAAAACATGTTTTTGCAATTCTGCTTCACGTGTTTACCTTTAGACATGTTTTCTCATATTTTTGCTCCATTAAATTTGTAAAGTAGGTTCTTGATGGAAGGGTATATCCAGGATTGAATGCAGAAACCATTTCACGAAAGCCTTCTCCATCCACCATCGAAAGAGGTCTCATGTCTTTTACTATCATGTTCAGAATTGAATCTGTAAGAGCAGCAGCTTGCTGGGCAGTACAGGAATTCCTCTTCAGAAAAAACCCATCAATAGTAGGCCCACTGCTATTCTTAGAGCTGAAACAGTAAAAGGGACATTCATTTAATGTAAAAAAAAATGTTTTGTAAACAATTATCAAAAGTATTCAATTACAATCATTTATTTTTTTAAATGACAAATGATATGGCAGGCATTATTAAGATAGTATTAAAAAGTAACATGACATGACACAAATTACATATTACTCTTCATAACATCTCTTTTTTAAGTCTTTGTGAATGTAGAACAAAATACATGCAAGTGATAAGCTTATCACCACCACCACCTCTCCTATAATCATCACTTTTCTCTCCTAACATACCTAATGGCGTTATGATAATTAAAACATTACTTATAACTCCTTAGCTCGATCAAGGTTTATTCCATGCACACAAAATATTCGCATTACTTTAATATTAACAACAACAATAATATAATTTCACTAATTATAACTCTCACCTCTCACCGGGTCCTCGTGCGCCGGGATGCTTTCTCTTCAAGTGCTCCAGCATGCACGTTGTGCTGCCGTGAAATGCGAGTTCCGCCTTGCACGTATTGCACACCACCGCATTTTTTGTTTTATGTTTTGTAAAAGTTTCCCATACTGTGCTTGTTCTAAGTCGCTTCCACTCCGACATAATTCACGCTGTGTACTTCTGTCGTAATAAAACGTGGAAGCGCTGCTTTACACTTAGCGCCCCCGCGCCGAAGCGGTCAAATCGCGATATTGCAGGCGCTTTCATTAGGTCACATGACATCTCGCGAATACTCGACAACACAAATATTTGTCGATATTTTTTTATTGTCGACATTGTCGATAATGTCGACTAATCGTTTCAGCCCTAGTTGGCACAATGTTTGCCACACAGAAATGAATGTAATCTGTGATGCATTGGGTGAGTATGTCAATGTGGATGTGGATTGTGGATTGCAGAGAGGGTTCCAGTCTGTGGTGTTCAGATCTTCACTGTTTTTACCTGTGGTGTCAGTCACTGTCTGTGTTCACCACTGGCGTGTAAGCAGACGAGAGATGCACCAGTTTTCAGCTGCAAACTCTGCCACGAACTGGTGATCTTGTGGAGTGGAAAAGGGTAAAAATAAGGGGACTTGGACTTGTGGGAGGTTGCTGGTTCGAATCCCCACTACAGCTGGTTCTGCAAAGTGACCTTGGGCAAGACACTGAACCCCACATGCTTGGCTGCCCACTTCTCCGGGTTTGTGTGTGTTCACTTCACTGTGTGTATGTGCACTTCACTGGACTCTACTCTACTCCTACTCTACTCCTATTCTACTCCTACTCTACTCCTACTCTACTCCTACTCTACTCCTATTCTACTCCTACTCTACTCTTACTCTACTCTACTCCTACTCTACTCCTATTCTACTCCTACTCTACTCTTACTCTACTCTACTCCTACTCTATTCCTACTCTACTCTACTCCTACTCCTATTCTACTCCTATTCTACTCGTACTCTACTCTACTCCTACTCTATTCCTACTCTACTCATACTCTACTCCTACTCCTACTCTACTCCTACTCTATTCCTACTCTACTCCTACTCTTTTCCTACTCCTACTCTACTCCTACTCTACTCCTACTCATACTCTACTCCTACTCTACTCCTACTCATACTCTACTCCTACTCTACTCCTACTCCGACTCTACTCCTACTCATACTCTACTCCTACTCTACTCTGACTCTACTCCTATTCATCCTCTACTCCTACTCTACTCCGACTCTACTCCTACTCATACTCTACTCCTACTCATACTCTACTCCTACTCATACTCTACTCATACTCTACTCCTACTCTACTCCTACTCTACTCCTACTCCGACTCTACTCCGACTCTACTCCTACTCATACTCTACTCCTACTCTACTCTGACTCTACTCCTACTCATCCTCTACTCCTACTCATACTCTACTCCTACTCTACTTCTACACCTACTCTACTCCTACTCTACTCCTACTCATACTCTACTCTACTTTACTAATAAATAATAAGAAGCAGCAGTTTCCTCTACAGCCAATGTCGCTCAGCCAACTCAGAAACGTTTGAAGGCCAAAGTAAATGGCAGAATTAAGATGCCAGGTCAAAAAAACTTGACATTTTAGTTACATAAACGATTGCCATAGACAATCAGCCATTCACATTTGTCTCGGGTATTAGTTTTATTAGTGGCTGCAGTGAAGACCGCGTTCAAACGTGTAGTCCAAAGCGACGAGTTTATCAAATTAAATAACGATTCTATAGCCACGGGTAGGATTTTCTTGAGTAATTTGGTCTGTTTTGGGTCGAGTAAGCAGGAAGTTGTTTTATTTATTTATTATTTATTTGCATACTATAATGTCTCGTTAATAGTAAGAGGATACACAACATTTTCCATTGTTTATAAACAATGACTCTTGTAACATGTTAATTTAAATTCCAACAAGATAAAAGAAACAAAGTCTCGTAAATAACTTGAAATAACTAATTATAAAATAAATAAGTCTTATCAAATTACACCGATATAAATTTGAAATTTGAATGTACTGAAATGAATTATTACTCCCAGTTAAAAAAATGGCAGGTTGGCATGCAAGAAACTCAACAGTTCTGCGTGTTCTTCCGTCTTGTTGTCATTAATATTGCCAATTTATCACTGAATTTCACCCTCTCGCTGGGAACAGAGGAATGTCTTTGCCGTTGGTGCATGAATGTGTAGGCGGGACGTCTTATAGGAAGATTTTAGTCAGACTTCCACATTTCTGCCTGGAGCTATATTTTTAAACTATTTTATTTTCCTGTAAATATACTTGCTCTGTTGTTTAAGTGGTACCACATGAGCCATAATGTGAGGAAAACATGTTGTTTTTTGTGGCATCGGACTAGATCGGTCTGAATTTGGAAGCCATTTCTTTTCACAGTTACATAATAGTTCCCCGTTTTTTGTATTTTTTGTGACCTGTTTTAATAATTTTATTTTCTCATTTGCAGTCGTGAAGGAGAAAGAAGAACCATGTGAAGTGGAGATTACACACCTAGAGCTTTTCAACAGTGCAAGTGAACAAGCTTCTACTAGTGGAGTCAAGACAGAAAAGACTTCTTCAGAAGAAACAAGAGAAGATGGAACAGGTTCTGCTTTCATTCACGGTGGAGATGTTTCTTCAGACAGTTCACTCCAAACTCAGACAATAGTAAAACACTGTCATTACTGTCAAAAGGTGTTTCAGTCTGGAGAAGAACTCAGCAGACACCTGCAAACTCACACAAAAACTAGAAAACACAAATGTTCTGACTGCCAAGATTTGCACTTTCCCATAGTCAATCACAGATTCACTTCAGAACTCACACTGGTGAGAAACCCTTCTCCTGTTCACAGTGTGACGAGAGTTCCTCGCGAGCTGCAGGTCAGAATCGTCACTTGAGAACAAGCTTGTGAGAAACCGTTTCATGCCTGAGATTTTGTCATTGCGTGACAATCGACAATAAAAACCATTTAAAAACTCAAGAAAATAAAAACGGGAAAAATGTACCCCCCTACAACACTGAAATAAACCATATTAAATAGCCAATTATCGTACGGTTATTAATCACAAGATGGTGTCTAGAGTAGGTGGTCCACGTCTCACTGCCATAAAGGAGAGTGTTGAGGCTTGATAAACCCATATTCTGGTCTCCTCAGAGAGGCAGACGTTGTTAAATACTCGCGGGTTGAGTTTAGCCATGACTGTGGCTGCCTTGGCAATCCTGCTGTTGGTTTCCGGGTCGATGGACAGCGAGCTGGAGATGGAGGACCCTGGGTAGATGCATGTCAATGGCGATGTTTGGAGGAGCCTCTGAAGTTGGTCTTTCTCAAGCTGATGGTCAGTCCAAACTCCTTGCACGCTTGGGAGATGCAGGTGACGAGCTGCTTCAGTCCAACCTCGGTGTGTGACGTCAAGGCTGCATCATCGGCTAAAAGCATCTCACGGATGAGTAGCTTCGTGACTTTGGTCTTGGCACGAAGTTGTAGAGCCTGCTATCGTACCTAGTGTGGATGTAGACACCCTCGCTATGATCCTGGAAGGCGTATTGGAGAAGCAAGGAGAAGAAGAATTTTCCGTACATTTTTACCGTAGGTGTTTATGGCAGAATTGTACGTGGCATCGCGGAGACTTAGCCATATTTGGTCGATGGTGTCTGCTGTCACTTCCTCACTAAGAGCATCTTCCAGCCTGCTGATGGACAGCTGGGTTTTCCCTTGGATGCTAGCATGGCAGGTGTTTGGTCTTTGAGTGGGACATCTTCTGCAGCATAATACCCACCTTGCTTGCCACAAGGGTGTGGTCCATATGAGGAGGACATTGCCTTTATCCCCTCTTCTGATAATGACGAGGTCAAGTTGGTGCCAGTGACAGGAACGTGGGTATCTCCATGACCCCTGGTGCATGTTCTTGCACTGGATGAAGGTGTTGGTCACGCATAGACCATGGTGGCAAGCAATCTCTGGCCTGTTCTATTGATCTTTTTCCTCCCAAAACGTCAGAGGCATTAAAGTCTCCAAGAAGATACAGGCCATAAGTCCTGGAGATCCTAGATATTTCTTCATCTAAGGCTTGGTAGAAATGGTCTTTTTCTTCAGTAGTGGTGCTGAGGGTTAGATTTGGACATCCGGAGGGTGAGTGATCGCTCTGTGCCTGCTGTGGGGGGCTCAATGGAGCTGACAAGCGTGTTCCTCACCGCAAAGCCAACACAGTGCTGCTTGGGCTGGTTTGTAGATTTCCTTGGCCAGTAGAGCGTGTAGTTTTCTTCTCTAATTGTTCCGCTGTCAGTCAGTCAGGTCTCCTGTAAAGCGGCAATGTCGATGTTCTCTGTCAATGACGCCAGTCTTCCTTGCATTGTCTATCTTCTGAAGGTCTGCAGTGAGCCCAGGACGCATGGTTCTGACGTTCCAGATAGCAAAACGAAGAGCTGGAGGCTTCTTTTTTTTGTGGTTTTCTTGGAATTGCCTGGGCTCACTTTTTGAGAGGTGCCTCTACTCCCCACGCACCCAGTGGGGCAGGTAAGATCGAAGCCTCTAGGACCGTCAAAGGAGACCCCTCCCTGGCTTATAAGTCGAAACACTGCACCGCCAGTGTTTTTAACCCTGTAAGACCCAAAATTTGAAAAAATTGGAAAAAAAAAATTTTGACCTCACTGATATTGTTTTAGGGGGCCTCTGATGTAGAAAGTAAAGAGTTTTGACATTTTTTATATTTTGGTAAGGTTTTAGAAAATTGTTGTAATTGTACAACATTGGGCCTATGTGGAAGCAGAATTTC